>JAJDFE020000460.1:0-29830 GCA_021527465.2 Geoglossum glabrum | reverse complement strand
AGCCATTTCATCGTACTGTCTATTTTCGATCTCCCGAAGGATATCAGAAGGAATAGGGTCACGCTTGGGAGAAACCCCTGGATAACGCCAGGCGCTAATAATTTTCAGTTCGGCCTGATTGAGTACCTGCTCGAGTTTGGACTTCGAAAGTTTTGAAGCTGAGTTAACTTTATACATGACCCAGAGTTCCTGCGTCCAGGTTTCTTTGTTTCCATCTCTTTTAGTGGAGGCTGGTTGCATAACTGCAACCGTGTTTTCGACGATGCCAACTTCAGTCCGTCTGGGACTGCGAATAATCCGGATCACCCGTTGGCGCGACAAGTGATATTCACGCATCTTGTATTCCGAATGAAGCGTAAAGTAGTAGCGCCCGGTTTTCCCAGCAGAAAGCTTTTTTGGTTTAGCCCGACCAAATGACGAGCGAGAAAGCATACTTAGCGGCCTAGATTCATATCACGGAGAGCGGCGATACGTTCCTCTACTGGAGGATGCGTCATAAAGAGTTTCGTGAGGTGTCGACTCTTGAAAGGATTGGAGATGTAGAGATGGGCGGTAGCATCATTAGCAGTAGCTACCGGTGTTGGATCACCGGAAATTTTTTGGAGAGCAGAGGCCAATCCTTCTGGATAACGGGTCATGAGTGCCCCCGACGCATCAGCCAAGAGTTCCCGCTTTCGAGAGATAGCCAAACGAATAAGGAGGGCTGCAATCGGAGCCAGGATCGAAAGAATAATACTTACGATAATGAGCGGTCCACTTTTGCTATCATTGTCACGCGAACCACCAAAAAGGAGTGAGTGCTGGAACATGTCAGCGAGAATAGAAATGAAGCCAGCGAGAATGACGACCATCGTGGAAACAAGCGTATCGCGATTCTTGATATGGGAAAGTTCATGGGCAGCTACTCCCTCAAGTTCAGCTCGGTCCAATCGAGCGAGAATCCCGGTGGTAAAACAAATGACTCCATGTTCTGGATTGCGACCAGTGGCAAAAGCATTCAAGGCTGGATCTTCGGCAATATAAATCTTGGGAAGAGGAATCCCCGAGGCAATGGCTAAATTCTCAACGAGCGTATACAGTTCCGGACTCGTTTCGCGTTCAACGAGCTTAGCATGTGACATCGAAAGTACAATTTTGTCACTCCACCAATAGGAGGCAAAGCTCGTAATGACTGAGAATGCTACCGCGACATACAGGATGACACTACTACTGTAGACTTGAGCAAAAAGATAGCCAATTCCAATCACCACGACAAAAAAAATGGAAAGATACAACCAGGTGAGTCCAATATTTTTTGAAGAATGTGCGTATGCAGTTGCCATAGAGGTTATAGTATAGGATTTTTTAGTCTCACTGTCTAGAGGTCGGCTTCAGAAGAAGGCGTAGCCGACCAGTTTTCAAAAGCTCCCTTCAACCGCTTCGCAAGTGGGTCTTCTGGATTCCAATCATTGGAAATATAAAGGATAAAGAATTTGTTTTGGGTAACCCGCGCTGGAGTGACCATGGTATTAGCTCCCAGTTCTTCTTTCTTCAGCCGAGCCTCTGTTTCATCGGTAAACTCTTCAATAAAAAAGAAGTGGTCTTCTTCACGCTTCCCAACATGGAGGATGGCCCGAAACCTCGCATTGGTCCGGTCACGTCTTACCAAAGCTCCATCAATTTCCAGTCCTTCTCTTGTCTCGACATACGCACGAAAATCCTTCATGGCTGGCGAAAGATTTTCAGGGAACATTTTTTTGCCTATGAAAAAAGAGCTGCTAGCAGAAATAACAAAAACACTGATAATCCCAAACAAAATCCAACGGTTTTTAGAGGAGGATACTACAGAGGTGGTGTGCATAAAAAATACTAAGGGCTAAACAGTATGTCTATCCCTTAGTATACCAGGCTGTAACCCTAATTTAGAAAGCCACTTTCACAGGTTCCTTTTCGGTTTCATTGATTTCGAAGAAGGTGCGCTTGGTGAATTTAAACAAGCTCGCAATAATATTCGAGGGAAACATATCGACAGTAGCATTGAGTTCCATCACATTACCATTATAGAAACGGCGAGCGGCTTGAATCTTATTCTCAGTGTCAGACAATTCACGCTGGAGTTCAAGAAAGTTCGTGTTGGCTTTGAGATCCGGATAATTCTCTGCGACCGCAAACAAACTCTTCAGGGCTCCCGTAAGCATATTTTCATTTGCGGCGTGGTCCTCCACCGAGCCCGCTTGCATCGCTTGACTACGGGCTTCGGTTACTCGTTCGAGCAGTTCACGCTCATGGGTTGCGTAACCCTTCACAGTATTAATAAGATTCGGGATGAGATCGTAGCGCCTTTTGAGCTGCACATCGATATCACTCCAGGCTTCATCGGTCCGAGCCGCAAGTTTCACAAACTTGTTGTAATAGATTACTCCCATAAGGAGTACTAAAACGACAATCCCGAGAAGAATAAATCCAATCATAAGAAAAAATTAAGATATCAATTGACCTGTACTAGTATAGCAAAAAAGAGGCTGTTTCCGAAGCAGACCCACAAAACCCCATAAAAATACCCCTGCGTCAAATAGTCACCCTTACCGAGATACCGTATACTAAAACACTATGCAAAAACGCCTCCAACTTGTCTTTGAAAAGATTGAAGCAACTCCTCTTACTTTAGGGAGCTGGTTCATTGCTTTACTAGCCATTATCGCCGTCCGCATTGCTATTGAATTCTTTTTTGAAAATATTCCTTTTTTCTACGCTGACCACTATCTCTACAAATTTTCGCACTTCTTCTTTACCTTCTCCTTCACCTATCTCGCGGCTCTCCCTCTCATCGCCTGGTTTGCTCGTGTACCGATTCGGCACGCTGCTACCATCCTTCTTTTTGGTTTCCTTATTATCTGGACTCCTCCCATCATAGATGAAGTCATGTCAAATGGTGCAGGCCTGTGGAGTTTCTATGCTTTTGATAGTATCTCGGGGCTGTTTACACGCTACCTCACCTTTTTTGGTGACCGGCCGGATGTAGGGATTACTTATGGAGTACGCACCGAGGTAGCTCTGGTGCTTTGTCTCGCTACTCTCTATGTATGGACCAAGACGAGAAATTTATTTCGTACACTCTTCGCTACCCTTAGCTTATATACGGTTCTTTTTCTTATCGGAGCTTTACCATCCCTGGTGACTTTTTTCCTGCTCGGGCCCACTGAAGGATTCCTCGCCCTTACAGAACTTGATGTAGCTCGTTTCATGCTTTCCCCCGAACCTCTCTACGGCATCAACCCACCGAGTGTAGCTGTTGTCCTCGCGGTAAAAATGGGACTAGCGTATTCATTCCTTCTCCTCCTCCTAGTTTTAGGAATCATGTTTTTTTTCTTCCGAACTGCGCTCGTAGCTCTCTCGAACAATCTACGTCTTCCTCAAGTAGTCTACCACTGTGGTCTGTTTCTCATGGGAGCTGGACTGGTCTTTATATATGAGGAAAAAACGGTCTTTATTTTCGACTGGATACATCTGGCCGGGCTCTTTATGATGCTTTTTGCGGTCGTACTTTCCTGGTTCACCTCGGTCATCGTCAATGATCTCAATGATGTACGGATTGACACACTTACCAATCCCGACCGACCCCTCATTACGCATACTATCGATCCTCACACGTACGCTACGATAGGGATACTTTCTTTTGCTTTCCTTCTCCTTCTCGCTGGATTCATTTCTACTCAACTCGCTATTCTTCTCACGCTCTATCAAGCCTTAGCCTGGGTCTACTCAGTCCCACCGCTCCGTCTCAAGCGCTTTCCAATTCTCGCTACCCTCTTGGCTGCCGGTGCCAGTGTGCTCGTGTTTCTCGGCGGTTACGTGGTGTTTTCAGCTACCAAAAATGCTGCGGCTTTACCCTGGTCTATTCCTACCCTTCTTTTCATTGCCTACACCTTTCTTCTTCCCATCAAAGACTTTAAAGACATTCCTGGGGATCGAGCAGATGGAGTCTTTACCCTACCGATTGTCCTCGGAGAAAAAAGGGCGAAACAACTCATCGGCGGTATGCTCCTTATCATGTTTATAGTCAGTGTCTTTGTTTTCGATGTGCCCCAACTCTTTTTGCTCGCTTTTTTCTTTGGTTCCCTTGCTTATTGGCTCCTCCAGGTAAGTTCCAAGGATCATAAATACTTCAATTATCACCACTTAGCTCATTGGTACATAGCCCTCATCAGTGCCTACGTCTTTTTTCTCATACTGCAGTTTTGGTCCAAGTAGTCTTGACTAAACCACTATTTTGAGCTATAAAGATAACGGTCTTTTACCCCACTTTGGGAGAGCACTTTGAATCCATTCAACATCTTTCTTGCTCCCCTCACCTACGCAGGGAGGAGTTGGATTCAGCCGGTATTCGTCTACGAACCGCTTGCTTATCCAGGTGAAACAGAAATACGTCAAGCCCTCTGGAACATGCGGGTTGGCTGTGACCGTGGTGTTACTGATCACTGGCGATGCACTGAACTAGCTCGGGCCATTCCTGAACCGCTGCGCCAAGAATTTGAAGCTCTCTTCGCCCTCGTCCAAGCAGAAGTGCCCAATCATTCTTTGGCCCAAGCCATTTTTGAGTGGCAGTTCTTGGGGAATTCCCATGAAGGATACCCCACTCCTATCCGAATTTCTCCCCGTGAAGCCAGGGTGTTTCATGCAAAGGCTTGGGACATTGCGGTAACCCACATGAGCCTTTTCGACAGACTTCGAGAAGAACTCCAAGTAGCCTGCAAAAAGAGAGAGTCCGTGTAAAACTTTTCAAAGCGAAACTTCGCTTGCACAGATTGGTATGTTTACCAGTCTGTTTTCTTTTTTGATACTTTTCTTCTCCTTAGACAGTGGTAAGAATCTCACCGAGTTTTTCCCAATCGGCGACTGATAAAGCCTGGGCTCGAATATCCGACCGCAGTCCAAGACTCAAAATATGCTTTTCTACTTCTCCTTTCTCCATTTGAAAACTTGAAGCCAGGTTATTGACCAAGGTTTTTCGGCGCGCAGCAAAGCCAGCACGTGCTACCCGAAAAAATGACCGGTCTCCTTCAGAATTGAATGCTCTTTTCGGTACCAAGTGCACGACAGCACTCTCTACGGCTGGCACTGGATCAAAAGCTTCCCGTGGTACTAGGAAAGCAATTTTCGCATCACTGTAATACTGCACCATGAGTGAAAGCAGACTCATTTCACCAGGCTTTGCCGTCATCCGTTCCGCCACCTCTTTCTGCACCATAAGCGTCAAAGTCTTGGGTTGAAGCTCAAGCGAGAGGAGGGTACGGATAATCGGCGCCGTAATGTAATACGGGATATTCGCTACTACTTTGTACTTTCCTCCCTCACAGCCAGCATGTTTCAAAACAGCATTCAAATTCATATCAAGTACATTCCCCTCCAGAATCGAGACTCCCTCACTTTCCTCAAAGTGCCTCTGGAGTCGTTCCACGAGTTCATGATCCAGTTCAACGACCACGACATGCTTGGATTGCTTTTCAAGCGCTTGCGTGAGCGCTCCCGTCCCAGGACCAACCTCAAACACATGGTCTTCTGGACCCACTTCAGCTACTTTCAAAATTCCTTCAATGATGTTCTCATCTCGAAGAAAATTCTGTCCCAATGATTTTTTCGCTTTTACTTCCATACTTAATTTGTAATTTCTTCCATCTTCACATTGATGACACCAGCACCCACTGAAGCGATTTTTTCAAAGGCAACTTTGTCGAGATCAATAATCCGGCCAGGTACAAAGGGTCCTCGGTCATTAATCACCACAATCACCGATTTTCCATTATCAACATTGGTCACTTTCACATAGCTTCCTTTGGGAAGCCAGGGGTTGGCCGCAGCCATCGTTCCCGTCCAAGCATACCATGAAGCTGCCCCTCGATGACTCTTCCCCAGCTTCACATAGGTCCCTTGGGTGACAATTTCTGTTACTGGTTCTTTCATCGTTTCCGTTTTGATTACCTTCCGATTTACTTCCTTCCCATCATGATAGCTTACTCGATACGTCGTTCGTTTCGTTCCTTGTTCGCCTTTCTGAGTTACTTTCTTCGTCCGCCAAGAGAGTTCATCGTCTTCATTCGTTTTAATAGCAAAATCGATTGCTATATCTTTATGTTCTTCCCGTATCTCTACTCGCGTTACCTCAATGGTTTCATTGATAGACACCACTTCTTCACGTGAGGGTGTTACAAGATCATCTTCATCCAAGGTAATATTTCGCTCATTTAAAATAGCTAGTGCCGTATCAGCTGTCGTATAAAATTCTGCCTGTTTCCCATCCACTGTCACTTGTACCGGTCTCGCCTGTGACAACACAATAGCAGTACCAAGTACCAGGGGTTCATCTTTCTTTGGCCAAAGTCTATCTGCTTCCGTCAAAGTAAAATTTTTCGAACGTAAGAAATTCTCGACCGTTGTTTCGTTCGTAGAGAAGTGGCCTATCCACTGATTATTTACCGTCAGGGAAACTTGTTTCAGAGGAGTAGGAGAAAGCTGGTCACGCGAATCATGAGACCGAGTCAAGAAGACAAAGAGCCCCCCAATGATACCAATACTACTGAGAAGAAAAAAGAATAGTCGCATGCTGTAGTTTAGCGAAGACGATAATGTAGGGCTTCGGTGAGGTGATCTTCGGTAAGCACAGGAGAACCAGCCAGATCTGCGATGGTTCGAGCTACCTTGAGAATCCGTGTATAGGCCCGTGGTGATAGTTTATAGAAGGATACTGCTTCACGCAAAATATCCTGACAGGCTTTATCCAAAACACAATGAGTTTCAAGCAGCTTGGTATTCAGCTCAGCATTAGTAAACCGTTCCGTATTCTTAAGACGTTCTCGTTGGATCGCTCGCGCCTGTTCTACCCGCGCTCGGATAGTTTCGCTCAATTCGCCAGAACGACGGTCCTGAAGGGCATCAAATTTTAATCGAGGCACCTCAATATGGAGATCAATACGGTCGAGGATCGGCCCTGAAACCTTTTGTCGATATTTTTCTCTAGTATACGGGCTACAACCGCACACTCGTTCTGGATCACCAAAGTGACCGCAAGGACAAGGATTCATCGCTGCAATCAGCATAAAGCGCGCCGGAAAAGTAAGTGTTCCCTTGGCTCGCGACACGACTACTGTCCCATCCTCGAGGGGTTGGCGTAAACTTTCGAGGGCTCCACGGGGGAATTCAGCAAATTCATCTAGAAACAACACTCCACGATGCGCTAAACTGATTTCTCCTGGCCGAGGAAAACTCCCACCACCAATAAGTGAAATAGTACTCGCGCTGTGATGCGGTGAACGAAAGGGCCGCTCGCTTACGAGAGACGTGGTCCTCGATAATTGACCCGCGACCGAAAAAATCTGAGTAATTTCGAGACATTCCTCAAAAGAAAGTTTCGGAAGAATGGAAGGTAAAGTTTTGGCGAGAAGCGTCTTTCCAGAACCAGGAGGGCCAATCATAAGCAGATTATGCCCGCCAGCGGCAGCAATCTCGAGCGCCCGCTTTACATGTTCTTGGCCTCGGACATGAGCCATATCATTACCTGAAAAAGCAGTCGTTGATTCAGGAAAGGTCGCGAGTTCTGGAGACAGTAAACGTTTTCCTTCGAGATGATCAGTAACTTCTCGAAAACGTTCGGCTGCAAAAACCGTTATGTCAGGGACAAGTGCTGCTTCTGTAGCATTTTCTCGGGGGACAAAAACTTCTTTAAATCCAGCTTCTTTAGCAAAGAGCACCAATGAAAGTACACCGTTCACCCGCCGTAAACGCCCATCGAGCGCTAATTCTCCAATAAAAAACCTGCCTTCAGGATGAAAACCGATTTGTTTGGTAGCGGCCAGGAAAGCGAGGGCCATGCCCAAATCATAGGTCGAGGAGCTCTTCGGGAGATCCGCTGGGGCGAGATTGATCGTTACCCGCCCACTCATGTGTGGCGGTCGAAAGTCGGTATTTTTGATCGCAGCACTTACTCGGTCCCGCGCTTCTTTAACTGCTGCATCCGGAAGACCTACCACACTAAATTGGTGCAATCCTCGAGTGAGAACATCAGCCTCGATCTCTACTAATACCCCTTCAAGCCCAAATGTTGCTCCTGAGAATACCTTGGCTGGCATAAATTTGATAGTCACTCCAATAAATCCTTCTCAAGCCAAAAGACTGGGAAGAGCCCATCATACCAAGTTCCAAGAAGTTTGGAAAGGAGAAAAAGAAAACCCCCTGACGTTCTCAAAGAGATTCAGGAGGATAGAACCCAAAGAAGGAATGATCGACGTAACGGCCTATCGGATGAGCTTGCCGATCACTTCGATGAGCTTGGCGGGGTCGAAAGGCTTCACGAGCCAACCAGTAGCACCAGCAGCCCGGCCAGCCTGTTTCATCTGGTCACTCGACTCAGTTGTAAGGATGAGGATGGGGGTCAACTTGAACCTGGGGGTCTGGCGCAGCTTCTGGGTCAGGCTAATGCCATCCATGCGCGGCATGTTTTGGTCGGTCAACACGAGGTTAAAGTCGCGCTGGCCAGCTTTTTCCCAGGCGTCCTGGCCATCTACTGCTTCGACGACGTTGAAGCCAGCGTTCTTGAGCGTGAAGGAAACCATTTGGCGCATCGAGGCTGAGTCGTCCACGGCAAGAATTGTGTGCATGCTTTCGCTCCAAGAAACCCTCGGACACACCCTGTGTCTGAGTATGGGGCCACCTTACCCTGCTTATATCACTCTGTCAATGAGAAAGCGTCTCTCTTTCTGAACATGGGCCCAGATTAGAGAAAAGGTTCCCAAAACAATCACTATATCAGCAAGGTTAAAATTGGGTAAAAGCTGAGCTAGCTCAAAGGGCCAAGCAAAATAATCGAGGACACAGCCATAAAAAAGCCGCTCCAGGGCATTGATACCTCCCCCTAAGAGAAGAAGTGAGATTCCCCAACACTCTTCTTTCTTCTCGGAGCGATACCAAAGGAAAATCAAGCCGAGAAGCATCAGAAGGATAATCCCTGGGAGAAGCTGGGAATTTAGCTGTAAACCCCAAAAAATCCCTGTATTGCAGGTCCAATTCTCCCGCTCAAGCCAGAAAAAACGTAAACAAAGGTCCAATATGCCCAAACATACAAAAAGAGACACAAACCATGCCTCTTTCTGAAACAGTTTCATAGGGAAAGACTAGACCCCTACCTTGGTGCGTGCAGCAGGGTAAGCCTGAAGTCGTTCGAGAGGAATTTCTTCACTGGTTTTTTCACAAATACCGTAGGTACCGGCGTCCATTTTTCCCAACGCATCATTGACATCCTTCAGTTGAGTTTCGAGTGTACCTTCAACAGCTACATTATCGACATATTCCTCTACTTCGCTCGCGTTTTCATCCTCATCATTACCCATATCCTGGAACTTAGTCTCATAATCCCCTTCTACCCCCGTAGGATTGCCAATACGAGATAATTCTCCTTCAAGGCGAGTTTTTTCCAAGAGGAGTTTTTCCTTGAGTTCCGCAACAATTGCCGCATCCAATGCCATAAACGTATATGAAAAGTAAAGTACCTCAAGTATAGAGGTTTTTAGAGGGGGCGTCTAGAGAAAAGCATGCTCGATATGGCAGATTTCTGGTTTTTCTCCTTGATCAAGGGAAACCGCTACTACATCAAAACGATAATTTTGTTCCCCTCGACCACTATTGCGCATATAATACTCAGCGATCCGCTCTAGTTTAACGAGCTTAGTCCGAGTAACTTGCCACTCAGGGAGATACTGCTCTCGGCCAGGTCGCAAGGACAGGGTTTTCACCTCAACAAAAATGATTTCATCCTTCATTTGAGCCACAATATCGATTTCCCCTAAACGCTTGCCGAGAGGATTAGCAATATTTCGTCCTAGTATCTTATAGCCTGCCTTGCGTAAGTACTCTTCCGCGAGTTTTTCCCCCTCCTTTCCCACCTCAATATGCTCGGCCATAGATATATTTTATCCCCCAGCATAGTGAAAAAATAGCCTTTTGACAATAACTGGTATTGATCCGATTTTACTATCACTCCGTTTGGCAATAAAAAAAACGGCCCTTTTTGGCCTTTCTCTCTTGATTCTCTGCCCGACTCCCACTTTTTAAGGTGTTGGTGCCGGGCGCTTGGTGACGCCCAAAATATATATAATTGGCTGTGCAAGCGCCCGACGTGCGTGTGCCCAACATATCTCTGGAGAATTATAGCCCGGGTGAGAGGCAGGTTCGATTCCACGCGGAGAGGTATGTATTTTGTAGCAGACGCGAATGGGTGGAAAGTTCTGGTACTTTCTCGATCTTCTACCGCTTTTTGGCTAATGCCGACAAACTTGTGAAAGAACTGATTTTTTGTTTTTTGTTTTTGTGTAAAGGTTGAGTTATTTTATTTTTCTCAACATTTTTTTGTGTTTGTTTTGGCGACCGGCTCTCTTTTCCAGAATAGAGAGCAGCTATGAACATTGTCACAGCGGTTAAGCAGCAGAAGATGTCTTCTCTTGAATAAAACTTTCAAGAAGAGAAGTCTTCCGCTCCTAGAAGATCAAATTGTCAAAGAATTTTTATCACAACAAATCCATTATAGCAGAAAAAAACATGAAAGTCAATTTGAGTCACTAAACAATCATTTGTGGAGCACAAAAAAAATTTCTCAGAATGATTTTTTATAAAAACTACTTCCTCTCCCTCGAGAGAAAGTAATTTACTTTTATAAACCGTGTTTTTAAGTTACCTGTCGTTTCAAGAAAATTCCTCTTGACCGATGTAAATTTACTCTCCCTGGCGGTCAAGCAAGGCGCGTAACGTACTTTGGCTCGTTCCGATGAACCAGATATTCTCTCGGATCGCAAAATCAACAGAAAGATTCAAGATAGGATCAATATTGACATACCGGACGGACTGATCCTGGTACACTCCTGAGCGGAAAACGAGGCCTGTCTTCGGTGCAGTGGTTTTGTCGAGAAAAAACGGTTCCAATGTCTTCGGTAAGGTGGCTTCTCCTGTCTTTAACGCCTCTGTAAACAGTTCCTTGTGCTTAATAGTGACCTCGAGCCCCATCCGCGACTTACCCTCTTCCAGATAAAAGAAGAGAGAGAAATTTTCATCCAGGGTATTTAAAAGGGCGGGATCAAGATTGAGCCCCAAAAGGTAGGCAAAGCGAGAAAAGGCGAGGGGATTATAGTTCTGGTCCCGTACCAAAAATTCTATTGGCCCCCTGAGACCGTCCTGTTTGAGGGAAAGGGCTACCTTAAGAAACTCCGTGGTGATTTCTTCAGTGGTAACGGTTTCAGTGTCAAATGAGAGGAGATTGGGTTGAGTAGCAGAATAATGCGGCGTTACTGCTACCGGCTCTTCAATAACTTTAATTTCTATTTTGGGAGCTATTTCTTTGACCATCCCCTCTTTTACCACTGGTTCAGGGGCGGACTCTTTTGATTGCCACCAATACCAAACCATGAGACCCACAATAATAAATACTCCTATGCTGAGGGCGAGAAAAAGCCATTTTTTGTACTGCTGAAATTTTTCTCTCCAAGAAAGCGAGGGCTGCTCCTCTTGAGAAACTTCTACAGGGGCCTCCTTCGGTGCATTCAATGGAGCAATAGCTGCGTCTAAATCGCGCATTTGGTTGATAAGCACGGTTTCCTCATCAGCTGGTGCTTCTAGAGAAGGCACGGGTGTTTCCACAGGCGGAACCGACGAAACATCACTCAAAAAAGGACTTGATTCTGGAGAGGCGGTTGGAACGGGAAGGTTTTCTGGAGCCCCCACCGATTCTCGTATTTCTGGAGCAGCATAAAAAGGAGCTCCACCAGAGGTTTGACCTGGCTGAAAAGCAACCAGGGGCTCATTGGAAGACATTTCTGTCTTCTGTTTCCCCCCAAGATCATCCGTCATGGTATGAATAGCCCGGGTAACTTCTGGGGGAAATTGTCCTTGTGGAGTAAATTTTGGTTTCTTTTTAAGCCAAGCAAGCATAGTCACAGGTAAAGAATCAGCAAAAATGTTTATTGCCAAACGGAGTGAACGAGAAAAGAGTACATTTCGATACTCTCCTCGGAGCGGAATAAAGGTAAAAAAGATCAATCCTCTTTATTTGGTTTCTCACCAATACAAAAGGAGGCTCGAATGCCTCCTCAGTATATCACTAGTGTTCTGAGAACCAAACGTTTTTACTGACCCAGTTCTTCACGCACGAGCTTAGCCTTAGCTAGCTTATGAGAAAGATTGATTCTGCCCTGAGCATCAATTTCTTTGACGATGACCGGTACCACATCTCCCACCTTAACGATTTCTTCTACCTTCTCTACTCGGTAATCTGCCAGTTCTGATATATGAATGAGTCCTTCTTGATTCGGCAACACTTCAGCAAAAGCTCCAAAGTTCATAATTCGGGTAATCCGTCCTTGGAAAAGCTCACCTACAACGACTTCACGGGTGATATTCCTAATCCAATCAGTCGCTTTGGCAGCACTCGTTTCATCGACAGAGGTAATAAAGACCGAACCATCATCCTCAATATCGATAGAAACCCCGGTTTCATCGATAATTTGATTAATCACCTTACCTCCAGGGCCAATCACATCACGAATCTTCTCTGGATTGATGTGAAGCGTAATAATCCTGGGGGCATAAGGTGACATGACCTTTCTCGGCTCAGGGATAGCCGCAAGCATCACCTGCATAATCTCAAGTCGAGCTTCTTTGGCTTGCTTAATAGCAATCCCGAGCATATCTGGCGTCAGCCCATCGATTTTTACATCCATTTGCATAGCGGTAATACCGTCAGCAGTACCAGCTACCTTGAAATCCATATCGCCGTAATGATCCTCGAGACCCTGAATATCTGTGAGTACTTTGAAGCTCCCATCTTTTCCAGTAATGACTCCCATCGCAATGCCCGAAACCGGCTTCTTGATCGGTACGCCAGCATCCATCAGTGAGAGAGTGGAACCACAGACAGAACCTTGTGAGGAAGAACCATTGGAAGAAAGTACTTCTGACACCAGGTGAATAGTGTAAGGAAATTCCTCTTTCGGAGGAAGGACGGGCAGGAGGGCCTTCTCGGCAAGTGCTCCATGACCCACTTCACGACGGCCAGGTCCACGCATTGGCTTAATTTCTCCCACCGAGTAGGCTGGGAAGTTGTAGAAATGCATGTAGCGCTTCTTTTCATCTGTCTCCATGGTATCCACCACCATTTCATCTCCAGGCGCACCCAAAGTGGTTACAGTCAATACTTGGGTTTCTCCTCGTTTAAAGAGTCCAGTGCCATGGGTACGAGGCAAAATACCAACCTGAGCTGAAAGGGGACGGATTTCGGTCAAACTCCGACCATCTGGACGCTCATCCTTCTCAAGAATATTGGTGTGAAGTACATTGTCTGAGAACTCCTCCATAATAAGAGAGAGAACTTCACTCTGATTCGGTTCGTCTGGAAAGTTTTCGGCAGCAAATTTTGCGACTTGCGCTTCTACTTCGCTCGTTTTGGCTACCATCGCTGCCTTGGGACGCAGATACAGCGCTTCAGCTAATCCTGAAGTAGCGAGATATTCCTTTATTTTGGCTTCAAAAGCCTCTGAACCCATCAAAAGCGCTGCGGTTCGTTTCTCTTTCCCAGCTTCTTTTCGGACTGATTCGATAAAAGCCGTGATTTTTTGGATCGCTGTATGCCCAAAGCGGAAGGCCTCCGTCATTTTTTCTTCCGGAATTTCACTGGCCCCACACTCAATCATGTTAATTTTCCCCTGAGTACCAGAGAGAAGGAGGTCGAGAACGCTGGTCCGACGTTCTTCACTCGAAGGATTCAAAACAAAATCTCCGCCATTGATAATCCCCACACGGACAGCTCCAATTGGCCCATTCCAGGGGATATCAGAGAGCGTCAGTGCCGCTGAAGCAGCAATCATAGCCACGAGATCTGGATCATTTTCTCCATCATAGGAGAGTACGGTGGTCACCACTTGGACTTCGTTACGCATCCGGCTATCAAAAAGCGGACGAATCGTGCGGTCGACAGCTCGTCCTGAGAGGATAGCGTCGTCTGATGGTCGGCCTTCACGCTTGATAAAGCGAGAACCTTTGATTTTCCCAGCTGCATAATAGCGTTCCTCAAAATCCACCATTAACGGGAAATATCCCGTAATTTTGGACATCGAAGGACTCATGACGACAGTCGCAAGAACTACCGTGTCACCATACTGCACCGTTACCGCACCATTAGCCTGTCCAGCTAAAAGCCCAGTAGCGATACTGAGTTCCCGCCCACCGAGCTGAAGAGACCATTTGTTGGCTCCTTGCATAAGAGTGTAAGCTTCTCAGGGCTCATAAACACGCGACTTCTTTCCATTAAAATGCTTGGGGAAAAGTCGTGTACCTATAAACCACTGTAGAAGCAAAATTTGAAAGAATTACGCATGCACTCTATCTCATTTTCCCTCTTTTGTCAAAACACCACCTTGCTTTCACCTATTTTTCCTGATACCCTCGAGCCATTCAGCTCTTCCTGCCCTTTAACAAATTCCAAACTTCTTCCTGAAAGGTCATGCCATGAATCCAAGCATCCTCTACTTCTCGCCTGATGCCGAAGCCCATCATCAGCTCGAAGTAAGATTTGAAACCTATGGGCTTGAGCTCATCACTGTAAAACTCTACGATGAAGAAAAGTTCAGAGCACAACTTGCGAAGCTTCTCTTAAAGTATCCGGGAGTAAAACTCACCATCCTGGATGCAAGCACTTTCACCGAAAAAGAATGGCTCTCGTACAGGACCATCCTACAAGAAAGAGCTTTACCTTTCATTAAGCTAATTGTTTTTAAAGAGGAGACTCTCCTTTCTCAGCCTGGGCTTACCAGCTCGCCCATTGAATTACTCGTGCCACGCCTCAGCTCAACTGAGATGCTAACCGTGGCTGCGGTATTCTTGATTGAGCCTACCAGGCTCACGTCAAAAGACATGTGGATCCTCCGACGTACACTTCACCTCCCGCATCATCACCCGCTTGGAAGGAAAGAACTCGTACCAGAGCCAACCTTATCCCCTCATAGCATACGCACCCCACAACTCGAAGTTACCCCAGAAAAACAAGGCATTAAGATAGTCTGGCCTGTGCCGGGATCTGCTACCAGTCTTCTTTCAAAACAAGAACTGAAAGGAGGTAAAGGCTCCTCTGATTCTCGAACTCCTTTACTCCTCCCCGTACGCATCAATGGAACAGTTGTACGGCTCACTCCTGATGAAGCCACCATTTTCCGCTGCCTGTTTCAGGCCAGAGAAAGTCATCTTCGTAATGATGTTCTCAGTAGGTCACTGGTTGGAGGATACCAGGAGCTTCGTGGAGTCATTGCTTCGCTCAAAGGCAAGCTTCGATATAAACCAGAAATAGGGATTATGTATGCCCATGTAAGAGGTTTTTGTCTCAAAGGAGTTGAAAGCTTTTCTGAAGAAACCTTCTGATCAATGCGTCACCCATTCAACGTCTCCCGCGCGAGACGTTTTTGTTTTTTATATAGCTATGCCATAATCAAACCAACAGAAACCTATGTCTGATTTTACTTTAAATCTTGCTCTCCTTTTTCTTTTTATCACACCGGTAGCTCTTCTCTTTTGGAAAGCTCGTAAGAACGTGCCCGTCTTCATAGAATCATTTACTCCCTCACAAAAATCTTACTACTTCCTACAAATGATGGGTGGTTTTTTTATTATCTTTTTTTACCTCTTCTTCTTGGGCTCTATTTTTTTAAATGACCGAGAGTCGACTCTTTTTTCTAAAATCAGTTGGCTCGCCATTGTTCTTTACCCAATATTTTTACTCATAAGTATTTTTCCACCATTTTTGGCTCCAAATAAATTCTCCCATGATTTTGCAAAATTTCTGCCCATTTTCCTCGCACTACTCTATTCCCTGTTCGTAGTATTGTTCATGTTCATCCAGTAGGAATACCCATATAAAAAGCAGATCTTTCGAGGATCTGCTTTTTATATTATGTGTTGAATCTAGATAAGAAAGCGTCGTTTATTCTCCGAGAGATTGGTAAAGTCATCTGCCTTCTCAATCAGTTTCCCGGACGATGATTCTGCAAAGGCAATCACCTCGACACGGCAACCAAACGTATTCTGGATGTACTCGACGAGGTGGACATAGTCACCATCCCCAGAGACGAGGACAACGACATCGAGTTTCCCTGCCATCTTGATCGCATCGATTGCAATTCCTACATCCCAGTCACCTTTCCGGGAACCATCAGGAAATATCTGGAGGTCTTTCGTCTTTACATCGTAGCCGCTCTTAACCAAGGCTTCAAAAAATTTCTCTTCCATCCCCTCCGTCGTTTTGATGCCATAAGCGAGGGCGCGGATAAGTTTGCGTTCCCCTGTGGCAGCATCGAGCACTGCTTTAAAATTTACTTTCTTTCCGTACAAAACACGCGCACTGTAGTACAAGTTCTGAATATCGACGAGTACTCCAACACGCTGATCGGCAAAACGTGCCATAGCGTAAAGTATAAAAAATTAATCTTGACTTGGATGACTGAAAAAATAAATCCAAATCAACCCTCTAGTCTTTATACACCGTAAGAAAAGATTTTGCCACCATAACGGTGGCAAAAGACTTACAAACCAAGTTTCTTCACGAGTGCTTTATAAGCTTTCTCATTGACCTTTTGAAGGTACTGAAGCAAGTGTTTTCGCTTGGAAACCATTTTGAGGAGTCCGCGGCGAGAATGAAAATCCTTCTTATTCTCCTTCAAGTGTCCAGTAAGACGTTTGATCTGGGCGGTAAAAAGAGCGACTTGGTACTCTGGAGAACCCGTGTCCTTGTCATGTCGTTTTACTTCGCTTGTCACCTTGTCTTTCTGCTTGTGTGAGAGGGCCATAGCCTTAGGTGTCAGCGACTCTCTCGTTCTCGATGAACCAAAGAGTGCTCTACAGGTATAAAAATTAGTAATCGAAATCTAACACGCTTTCCGTTTCTTTGCAAGGTTCGAGTTTTTGACAATCCTATTTTTGTTTGTTTTAATGAGTCGTCTCTTGGAGAATAACTATCGTTCATTTTTTCGCACGTCTTGCGGAAAACCTACAGGAGCTCAAATCATGGCAGAAGATAGCGTAGTGATAGTTGATGGTCATTTTCCTCTTTGCCCCGGCGAGGCCGCTCGACTGTCTGGAATCTACGAAGATGACCGTGCAGCGGATATCCACTTCATGGATGGCTCAGAGATGCGCACAGTCACCATCGTCATTGATTCCAATTCAACCGACGGAAGGTACTTCGGCGCCACTTACAAAAACCAACGGAGAGGCGGCCCTGTAACAGTCTTGGTAGATCGACAAACTGGTAACGGGAGCATCTACATTGGTTAGACAAAAGTCGAGGTAACTCGCTGCGACATACAAGGCCCGTTCGATAATATCTGAACGGGCCTGTTCTTTTTTTAAGAAGGAAATTCGAGATACTACAGCACCGTGAAGGCGCTTACCCGATCCCCTGCCTGGGGTTTCATCATGCGCACTCCCTGGGTGACACGCGAAAGCACGGGGATAGATGCAAACGGTACCCGGATGATAATACCTTTTTCAGAAGTCACAATCATATCCACTTCTTTGTCTTCAGGTCTCGCAATATAGGCACTAACGAGTTTTCCAGTCTTGGCCGTCACATTCATGGTTTTAATGCCTGAACCACCGCGCTTCTGAAGCTTGTAGTGTTTCAAGTCACTGCGCTTCCCAAATCCATTTTCAGAAAGGATAAGGAGTTCACGATCCTTGCCACCCTTCTCAACGACATCCATATTCACTACTCGATCTCCTGAACCAAGTTTGATCCCTCGGACACCAGCGGCATTCCGGCCCATAGCCCGGACATCAGTTTCTTTGAAGCGGATAGCCTGTCCCTTTTCGGTTGTAATCATAACTTCACTATCTCCTGCTGTAGGCCGCACCCAGTTCAATGTGTCGCCTTTTTCAAGAGTGATCGCAATAAGGCCCGAGCGACGCACATTGGCGAAATCTTCAATTTTGGTTTTCTTTACCGTTCCATCGGTCGTCGCCATAAAGAGGAATTTGGCATCATCTTTCTTGCCAAAAGAAATAACCGCCGTAATTTTTTCTCCTTGAGCAAGCTGCAAGAAATTTACAATCGCTTGACCCTTGGCCGTGCGTGATGACTCTGGAATATCATAACCAACGGTCTGAAATACTTTCCCCGTGTCGGTAAAGAACATAAGACTATCATGGGTTTCAATCGTCACCATCTTAGCGATCTTATTTTCTTCTTTGGTCGTCGCACCAATGACTCCCTTGCCACCCCGCTTCTGCACCCGATAGGTGTTTGGATTCATGCGCTTGATATAGCCATCATCTGTAATAGTAATGATCGCCTCCTCATTAGGAATAAGGTCTTCTTGGCTAAACTCACCAATACCACCTTTGATCACTCGGGTCTTCCGATCGTCACCAAATTTTTCTTTCACTTCCAAAAGTTCCGTCTTCACCAAAGCGAGGATTTTCTTGCGGTGTTTCAAAAGATCTTCAAGAAAAGCAATAAGTTTGAGCTTCTCAGCCAGTTCATCCTCGATTTTCTTGCGTTCGAGCCCAGCCAAGGTTTGGAGGCGCATCTCAAGAATGGCCGTCGACTGCCGATCAGAAAGCTTGAAGCGCTTCATCAAATTAGCATGGGCTTCTTCTTTGGTCGGCGACTGTTTGATGGTCTTAATGATCTCATCGATGTGATCAAGTGCTATTTTCAATCCTTCCAAAATATGTGCTCGATCTTTGGCTTTTTCGAGTTCAAATTCGCTCCGGCGGACTACTACTTTTTCACGGTGCGTGATGTAGTGTTCGAGAATGGTCTTCAAATTGAGAATTTGAGGATCTACCCCATCCACCAGGGCAAGCATATTAACATTGAAATTCTTCTGAAGATCCGTGAGTGAATAAAGTTTGTTCAAGACTTTTTGCGGATACGCATCCTTTTTGAGCTCAATCACGAGCCGTACGCCGTCCTTATCAGACTCGTCACGAATATCACGAATACCTTGGAGTTTGTCTTCCTTCACCAGATCCGCCATCTTTTCGATAAGGGTTGCCTTATTGGTGGCATAGGTCATTTCAGACACGACGATCTGAAAGGCTCCGGCTTTTGTTTCCACAATTTCAGCCTTAGCCCGGGCAACAATTGGCCCACGTCCAGTCGCATACGCTTCACGAATATCTCGAGCATTGTAAATGATGCCGCCGGTTGGAAAGTCTGGTCCTTTAATGAACTGGAGAAGATCATCAAGAGTACACTCCGGGTTATCGATCTGGTGGCAGACAGCATCCACCACTTCACCCAAGTTATGCGGCGGAATATTGGAAGCCATACCGACCGCGATACCGACAGTACCGTTCAAAAGAAGATTCGGCAGCTTGGAGGGAAGCACCACCGGCTCGTCATGCATCCCGTCAAAGTTCGGAATGAAATCGACTGTGTTCTTTTCGATATCAACCAGCATCTCTTCGGCAATTGCCTTGAGCTTAGCTTCGGTATAACGGTAGGCAGCTGCACTGTCGCCGTCCATCGAACCAAAGTTTCCCTGACCCCAAATGAGTGGGTACCGCAAAGAGAAATCCTGCGCCATGCGGACCATGGTGTCATAGACCGCGGTGTCACCATGCGGATGATATTTAGCGAGTACATCTCCTACGACAGAAGCAGATTTTCGGAATTTGGCACCCGAGCGGAGGCCACTGGTCCACATTGAATACAGGATACGACGATGCACTGGTTTCAAACCGTCGCGGACATCCGGAAGGGCTCGACCCACAATAACGGACATCGCGTAATCGAGATATGATTGTTTGACTTCGTCGGTGATGTTGCGCGGTTCGATGCGGCCACTATGGAAAGTCGTTTCAGTTGCCATACAGTTAACAAATATTAGCGGGTGGTAGTTTCTTCTGGGCTCCCCTGAGGAACAAATCCTTCTTCATCAAAATTAGGTGTTTCTCTATTCTCCAGTTGTTCTTGAAAAAACATTTCTCCTGACACTTCTTTTTTGCGTTCTTCCAAACTCTTCTCACCAGACAAGAGACTATCCAATGAAAAATTTGTGGCTTTGGGAAAAAGTCCCTGCACTTCGGCGGTCGTGTCTCGTGTATCTTCGGAAAGCGACTTGAAACTATCAGTAACTGAGAGCGACCACACGCCCACTACGAGGAGCATCGAACATGCGACACAACCCAAGAGATAGCGCATCCGAATAGGTTCGGGTTTGGCTTGGATCTTGGTTACCCATTGTTCTAAATTAAAACGCATAAGCGTTACTGTATTTACCAAAGTTAGTTTTTATCAAACAAAACTACTTCCATGTTTTTACCTTCGAGATCTTTTTTCTTAATATTCCACTTCGAAATAGTTTCCTTAGGACAATTACCGAGGGCATCACAGAAAGCCTTCACATCTGGGAGCTTGGTGGTCATACCCGAAATTTTGTAATGCATCGGTACCACTACTTTCGGTTCAATCTTGCGAACCAACTCATCCACTTTATTGACTACCAAAGTATCTACGCCTCCAGCTGGTACAAACAGGATATCTACTCCCGAAAGTTTCTCAATTACCGCAGGAGTTGGCTCCACTCCCAGTGCCCCCAGGTAACACAGGGTCATTTCTTCGGTTTCAAAAAGAAAAATGGTGTTTTGACCCCGCTCGGCGCCATCCTTATCATCACGAGCATTCGGGAAACCGAGAAGCGCAATGCCTTTGGCTGAATATTCCCCCGGTACAGAGAGTTTGACTGGATTACCCTTTACTACTTCGAGTTCTGGGGCATCAAGCGTTTGATGAGAAAGCAATACAATCTGAGCTTCACCCTGGGGGGCACGCAAACCAGTCGCTTTTTCTGGTACATCCGTTACTATCACCACGTCTTCCGTGGCTCGGCCACTTGGTTTGGTGGTAATTTTAAAGCAATAATCGCCGTAATACTGGATATTCATAACAAAAAAATCGGTCATTTAAACCCTAGAATACACCTAGTTTAGCAAGAAATTCCCCTTCTATCAATACCAAAATAAAGCCAGTTTTTATTGCCAAATCTATGTAAATATGACTAAATTCAAGCCAGTTCTTTATGGAGGTTCTTATGTATTTTCTTCGTTCTCTGTTTGCCCTGAGCCTGACTATCCTCATCGCTCTCAGTTGGGGGAGGGCTGGCTATCTCTTGTGGCAACACCCGCTTAGTGTCCTTTGGTTACTCCAAGTCACTACTTACACTCTTGCTACCGCCATGGTAGCCCTCTCTTTTTGGTATGTCATGACTGCTTTCCGGACGACCCATTTTCCGAAAGGCACTAGTCCCGAAGAGCAGTGGCTCCTGAGCGAACGTCGGTTCGAAAGTCGGTCAAAGTATCCTTTCAGATGTGGGAGTGTCGTTGGAAAATTCATCTGCTTCACCTTTGCCATGGTACTCTTGGTCGGCTGGTACATAACTCCTTCCAGTTGGGCTCTGTATCCGCTTCATCACTGGTCCCAATACCTCGTATGGACCTGGTATCTGTACTGGAGTCTTATGTGCCTCACCGCGGCCCAAGTCGAGCTGGGAGCAAAGACTAATTGGGTTACAGAGGAGCGATACCATGTCATAAGGAGACAATCCTTTCCTCCTGGCCCACTACAATCAGAAAGGCTTGGTTTCGATCACAGAAACCATGTTCCGAGTCGTTACTATAGGCCTCCACCCTACGTGGACGATCGTGGCCCCGATGGGAGGCCTGTCAGCCCCTATGCTGAGTAGTCCCTTTCCCCGCTTGTTATTTGTTGCAGCGGGGTTTGTTTTTTTTAGGTCATATAAGAGAGTTGACGTTTTCTCTCTCTCCTGTTACACTAGGAGCACCTTAATTTAGTTTAGACAACCGAATACGGGATGCTTGAATCCCGATCGATAGGCTCCAAAAGCTTATCTTTTGATCTCTTGCACCCCATATTTGTACGGGGTTTTAATTTTTTAATCGAAGCCGCCCCGCTTCACATCATTCTAAAATTATTATGTCAGCCGCTCCAGAAATTAAACTCAAAAGTAACATGACCGAGCTCGAGAAGCTCTACGAAAGCCACCTGGAGACTATTCCAGAACTCGGTGACGTCATTCCAGGAACCGTGATCCACGTTGGTTCAAGCTCGGCTTTGGTTGATCTCGGACCGCTCGGTACCGGCGTCGTCCTCGGCAAGGAAATGCGTGATGGTCTCGGCAGTGGCAGCAAACTCAAAGTCGGTGACGAAGTCTTGGCCACGCTCATGAGTTTCGAAAATGAGGATGGTATGATCGAACTTTCGATCCGTGAAGCTTCTCATGACAAGAGCTGGGAAGATATCGAAGCCAAGCTCGAAAGCAAAGAACCAGTTTCTACCAAAGTTTTGGATGCTAACAAGGGGGGTCTCCTTATCGAGGTCAATGGCATTTCTGGTTTCCTCCCGGTATCACAACTCTCGAGCGAGCACTATCCTCGGGTGGAAGATGGCGACAAGAACAAGATTCTCGATCTTTTGAAGAAACTCATTGGTGAAAACCTCAATGTCCGTATTCTCGACGCAGATCGTGAAAACGAAAAGCTCATCGTTTCTGAAAAGGCCGCTCAAAGTGAGAAGGAAAAGGTTTTGGTCAATCTCCTCCATGTGGGTGATGTCATCAAAGGCGAGGTATCAGGCGTAGTGGACTTCGGCGCCTTCGTAAAATTTGCCCTCCCTGGTGAAGAAAACAAGGGCAAGCAACTCGAAGGGTTGGTCCACATTTCCGAACTTGCTTGGCAGCTTATCGATGATCCACGGGAGATCGTCAAAACTGGGGACACCATCGAAGCCAAGATTATCGGTATCGATGAAACCCGCATTTCTCTCTCGATGAAGGCTCTTAAGGAAGATCCTTGGGAAAAAGTTGGGGATCGCTACAAAGTTGGTGACCTCGTTTCCGGTCTTGTCGACAAGATGAACCACTTTGGCGCCTTCGTCTACCTCGACAAAGATATTCATGGATTGGCCCACGTCTCAGAATTTTCTGAAATCTACCCGGCCCGTAAGATGGAAGAAATCTTTGAAGTCGGTAAAAGCTATGAGTGGAAAATCCTCTCGATTGAACCACGCTCGCACCGCCTCGGGCTTATCCCAGTCAAGAAATAGAAAGATGCGCCCCGTTGCTCTCGGGGCGTTCTTGTACTTCCAACAAAAATCTATGCGTAATATCTTCATCATTTCTGGAACAGCCGGCTCAGGCAAAGACACAATCATCGATAGGCTCCAATCGCTCCTTCCCCTGGAACGAATTATCACCACTACCACTCGCGCCAAACGCCCGGGAGAAAATGAAGGTGAGCCCTACTATTTCCTTTCCAAAGGTGCCTTCAAAAAGAAAATCGTCGACGGAGACTTCATCGAACATTCCGTGAATGAGAACGACGAGTATTACGGCGTTACCAAAAAAGAACTAGAGCGGGTAGTGGCCCTCGAGAAAATCGCTCTTTGGCGCGTAGACTGGAAAGGGGTTGTGAACATTAAAACGATTTATCCCGATATTCCAGCCCTCTATATATCGGCGCCTCTCGAAATACTCGAACAACGCCTCCGTACTCGTGATGCAGGCAAAGACGAACAATATTTCGAGGAACGCATGGCGTACACTCGTGAGTGGATGAAACATCTCGATATCTATGACTACCAAATTGAAAATGAAGAAGGGAAACTCGACGAAGCCGTCACCCAAGTTAAAGCGATCATCCAAAAGCACTCGGAGAGCGCATAAGACCCTAGCGCTCACCCATACCGGCCTCGCCCTGGTACGACGGTTTCAAAATGTTTTAGCCAAAAAGAAACTCCTTCCGCGTGGATCAAAAATTGTGGTGACAGTTTCTGGTGGACCTGATAGCATGACGCTCCTCACCCTCTTAGTACGCCTTCAAAAAAAACATGCCTTTACCCTGCAGGCTGTTCATGTGAATTATCGCCTGCGTGGTCGTGACTCCGAACGTGATGATGCTCTCGTAGAGAAGGTATGTGAGGAATATGCGGTGCCACTCTCCGTTTTTTATCCAGACGTAAAGCCTAAGAAAAATATCGAAGCCATCCTACGTGATATTCGTTACGAGATTTTTGAAAAAGTCCGCAAGGAGCTCAGGTTTGATATTATCGTTACGGCTCACACTTTGAATGATCTTGCTGAAACCTTTCTCTTGAATCTTTTGCGTGGTGCTGGAAAATTGGGTCTTTCACCCTTCCAACGAGCGCATTCTCACTTAGCACGACCCCTGCTTGATTTCACCCGCCAAGATATCGAGGCCTTTCTTCTTGCCGAGCATATTCCCTTTCGAATTGACCAGAGCAATTTTTCAAAGCGCTTTACGAGAAATCGCATCCGCCATGAACTCCTTCCCCTCCTTGAGACCTTTAACCCAAATATCCTGGCCACCCTCGCTCATACTACTGAAGTTTTAGGGAAGAAACCTCGTCATACACTCCCCAGAAGGCGTGGTTGAAAGAAAGAGATTTTCATGGTAAACTGAGGCTTATTTGGGTGGTAAAAATTATTTTGTATTTCTTTATACTATGGATAAATTCATGAAAAATATTGGACTTGTGGTGTTTCTTTTTCTCATGCTTGCTGGAATTATGATTCTCTATTCTTCTCCCGAGAAGAAACCGTCCGATATTTCCCTTTCAGAACTCGTTACCGAAATTAATGCGAGTAAGGTGAAATCTATCACGGTCGAAGGCAACACCCTCTCAATTGAAAGAACTGATGGGAATAAAGCTAAAGCTAGCAAAGAGTCAGAAAGCTCACTTACAGAGACCCTCGCCAATTATGGGATCGAGAAGGATAAACTCGGCGGTGTAGCCGTAACAGTCAAAAAAGAATCTGGTTTCGGTTTTTGGATGGCAGCCATTCTCCCCTTCTTGCTCCCTTTCATTCTGATTTCAGCTTTTATTTGGTTCATGATGCGCCAAGCCCAGCGTGGCAATGCTCAGGCACTCTCTTTTGGTTCAAGCCGAGCTCGTATGCTTGACCCCAAAGACAAGAAGAAGCGGGTCACTTTCAAGGATGTCGCCGGAGCCGAAGAAACCAAACAGGAACTTACTGAAGTCGTAGAATTTCTCCGCCAACCCAAGAAATTCCTGGAAATGGGAGCTAAAATCCCTAAAGGTGTTCTCCTGCTCGGCCCTCCCGGGACCGGAAAAACTCTTATGGCCAAAGCTGTCGCTGGTGAAGCTGGAGTACCTTTCTTTAATATTAGTGGTTCAGAATTCGTCGAAATGTTTGTCGGTGTCGGAGCCAGTCGTGTGCGGGACCTCTTCAAGCAGGCCAAGAAAAATGCTCCTGCCATTGTTTTCATTGATGAAATTGATGCAGTCGGACGCCATCGCGGAGCGGGTCTCGGTGGTGGTCATGACGAACGGGAACAAACGCTCAACCAAATCCTCGTTGAAATGGATGGGTTTGAGACTGACCAAAGTGTGATCGTAGTGGCCTCAACTAACCGGCCCGATGTCCTTGATCCAGCTCTCCTTCGGCCTGGACGTTTTGATCGCCGTGTCACGATGGACCTCCCTGATATTAATGAACGCGAAGCCATCCTTAAGATCCATACTAAGGGGAAGCCTTTGGACAAGGATGTGAATCTCCGCCGTCTAGCTGAACGCACTCCAGGATTTTCAGGTGCTGACCTCGCTAATCTCGTCAACGAAGGCGCCATCCTCGCCACCCGCCGTAACAAGAAGACTATTACCCAACAAGAATTGGCTGAATCTATCGAAAAAGTGATTCTTGGGCCAGAGCGTCGCAGTCGAGCTATTAGTGAGAAAGAGAAGAAAGTTATTGCCTATCACGAAGGTGGCCATGCTCTCGTCGGGGCGAGCCTGCCACATGCTGATCCCGTACAAAAAGTTTCTATCATTTCACGTGGACATGCTGGTGGCTATACTCTCGCTGTTCCCAGTGAAGACAAGACTCTGCATACGAAGAGTTATTTCCTGGACGAATTAGCTGTCTTCCTCGGAGGATACGCGAGCGAGAAACTTATCTTTGGTGATCTCACCACCGGTCCTTCAAACGACCTCGAACGCGCTACTCAAATGGCAAGGAGCATGGTGACTCGCTACGGGATGAGTAGTCTCGGAGCTCGTACTTTTGGCAAAAAAGAAGAACTGGTTTTCCTAGGGCGTGAGATGCATGAAAATCGGGATTATTCAGAAGAAACCGCCCGCTCCATTGACGCTGAGGTGTCTCAACTTATCGATGAAGCTTTTACTCGAGCCACAGCTATTCTCACCGAAAAACGCGCTATTCTGGATATGATTGCCAACACCCTCCTCGAAAAAGAGACCCTAGAAAAAGAAGCGTTTGATGCGATCGTGTCAGGTCAGATTCCTACCAGTACTCCTGCTCCCCTCTCAAACTAACGTGTGTATGCGTGCTCCGGTATCCTTCTTTAGCTTATTTGAGGAGGCAGTAAGGCTTATCTGTAAAGCCAAACTCCTCCTCTTCATGAGTCTCCCTTTTGGGTTACTTTTATTTGCTTCTCTCAAACTCAGTGAGCGCTTTCCAACTTTCCCTGTTGAAGAATTTACTCATCCGCAAACCTTTGTAACCCTCTTCTTTGAACACCGAGAGAAGATCGGTTTGACCGTACTCTTACTCATTCTCTTAGGAGCAGTAAAAATTGCTCTCCGCGGACCTCTCTTTCTTATGTTAGAGAAAAACCTTCTCCATACACTTCCATCCTCTCCTCAAATCTTTCCCTTGCATCACAAATTGTTTTGGCGAAGCGCCTCCGTCTCGCTCTTGTTTGAAACTCTGTACTGGTTGACACTTCTCCTCTTGGGATGCATCCTCTTTTCTCCCATTCTGGTAGCCTCTCAATTCAACCCTGCCGTCATCCCTTCTCTCTTCCAAATGGGGGCTCTCTTTACTCTCACTCTGGCTATCATTTTCTTTTACATGAAAGAGTTCGGCCTTCTGTACACTTTACTGGCCCATATCAAGCCTCGCCTCGCCATCGAGCTTGGATTAAAACTTTTCAAAAAACATCCCATTCTTTCTCTTTTATTTGGACTTTTTCTCATTGCCCTCTCTTTCCTCTTTACTTTTTTCTTGAACCTCGCTATCATCACCAGTGCTCTCATTCCTTTCTTTTGGCCAAAAGAAATACTAGGGGTGTTGAGTAATGTAGTAATACTCGGTTTCACGAGTCTCATCACTGACACCCTTCGACTCCTCTTCTTTCATGCCCTGGCTACTACTCCCCGTCCCAAGATTGTGGAAGCTAAGAAAGTGCTCGAGGAAGAAAAGAGTGCGAGTGGGGCCCCGAGCGTATAATTAAGGACGATTAGCTCAGTTGGTTAGAGCGTCACATTGACATTGTGAAGGTCACTGGTTCGAATCCAGTATCGTCCACTAAAAAACGAGACTCTAAAGGTCTCGTTCTTTTTCTTTAAGAATAGCCCGAATTTAACAAGCCGTAGCTCCTGTACCACATACACCTGGCGTTCCAGGATTGGTTGGAAAATTCACTGTACCCTGCTGACCACTTGTTCTTCCGCCACCTGTACCCAGCTGCTGAATAGTATTACGCAAGAAAAATGCTCCTGGACCAAGTTCTTTTTCTATATCCTGTCTGGCTTCAATTACCTTTCCATCTACCTTACCAAGTTCACGATCTACTTTCTTCGCTACACTTTCAAAACCACGCTGGACCAGGTTACTCATGACGGTATTGGCAAAAGTTCCAGCTGCAGCTGCCAAAATTTCAGTCCATTCATTAGCTGGAGCGATAAGATCATAAGACAGCCCATTTACTTTAGAAGTCAGGTCTTTAATAAGTATTCCAGGAGCCGTAATCATCCCATTTTTTTCAGTCCCAACATATCCTTGGTTGGCAACAGCTTTTACTTCGGCCCGTTTAGCTCGGGCTTTCAAATCTGCTTGGAAAAATTTTCTCACTTCATTACTATAGCCAGCGGGATTATTACAGGGATTAGCAATCACCGCATTAAAGACACGCCAATTCCCCTTTTTCAAAGAAGCAATCGGATCAACCGTATACTGATCCAAATTATATTTACACGTCCCACCCGACAGGCCATACTGAGCCTCAGCAGCAAGGTAGCTCACATAATTACGTCCAAGCGTATGCAGATTGCCGGTGGCTACCGTATAGACAAGACCGGAGTACTTGCCCCCCAGCGTTTCCGTGAGAAAATCATTGGCCACAATCATTGTTTCCGTGAGTACTGCCTGCTGAAGATATTGTTTATAGTCAGTAATAAAGGTAGGACTATTTTTGTGACCATCCCCCGTCACTTCATTGGCTGCCCGAACCGCTAGCTCCATTGCCAGTCGTTTAGCGATTCCTTTCAAAAGCCCCTGAATAGCTTGCCACAACTTATCAATCGCTTGACCGATCAATTCTGCTGGAATAGCGTCCCAAGCATACACCGGCTTAGGAGCCGAGATAAACAAAAATCCAAACAAAAAGACGAAAGCTATTTTTTTGCGCCAAAATTGAGAAAGGAAAAAGCGTGACATAGAAAACTAAATATCCAGAGGAATGTTGGTAATGCCAAGTTCGGTCATTTGTTTAGTCGATTCATCGAGAAAATTCTGCACCGTAAAAAGGGCTCCTTGTAATTTTGAAAGTTCCAGCATTTGTGCGATAGGATCCTTCATAGGATCAATCGTTCGAATTTTTTCTCCGAGCGTAGATACAAATTTTACAATTTGAATGGCTTTCGCATGGGTTCCCAACATATTTGCTGGCACCTCTACCCCCTCAATTTCTTCCAATATCTTTTGGCTTTTTGCTTCTATTTCGTCCAACATATCAAAGTTCCCCGTTGTCAGCGAAACCATCATGTTTTGAGTACTTTGCAAAAAGAAACTTGATGCATCTTCTTGTGAGCGAATGGTCACTGGGGAATTACTCATGAGAATGTAACTCACGGTGGTCAGGTACTCAAGTGTATTTTCTTTTTCTTGAAGTTTCTTTTCTGTTTCATCCAACTTCGAAGAGAGCTCCTTAATCTTAATCTTATCTAAATCTATTTCAGGTAGCACCACTTCTTCGTTAGCATTATCAAGTACCTTAGCCACTGCAGCATTAAGGTCATCTGGTGTAAGTTCTTCCTGAGCTTCTTGTTTTTCTACTACCAAAGCTTCAAGTTCCTTTGAAGCGAGGTCCGTCAAATTCACAGCATGAGGATCAGTAGTATCGGGAGCAGTACTAGTTGTCTCTGGTACAATACGATCTCCTGGCGCTGGTTTCAGTGGATCATAACCACTCTCAATTTCTACTCCGTCTGAGTAGCTATCCCCATCCGTATCATTATTGGTTGGATCCGTTCCAAAAGCCTTTTCCTCCTCAGCTGATAAACCATCTTGATCCGCATCTTCAAAGTAGGTGGTGATTACTTCTTGTTCATTCGCTATCACCAGTGCTCCAAATGAAAACAAGGTAATGAAAAGAAAAACAAAAAAACTACCGTTCCAAATTTTTGTTTTGATTGAAAAAGCCATATTGTGTTGGGCTGTTTCAGTATACTACATTTCATCTGTTTTTTTAAATAAACAATCTCTTTGTTTTTCTTAAAAAATAAAAACTCTTTTAAAAATCAAATTAAGAAGCTTTTTGATTCTTGAATCTCATTCTTTTCTTGTAGAAGCATAAACTCTTGGAAACAATTTTTTAATTTTTATGAATACTAATTTGTTTATCTTTATTTATATTATAAAATATATTATTATTTTTGTCAATATTACTACAAAAAGTTGCACTAGTCCATCCTAAAGCTAAAGCAAGGATAATTTGTCCTGTATAGATATCCCAGAGGTAATGATCA
>JAJDFE020000459.1:0-29844 GCA_021527465.2 Geoglossum glabrum | reverse complement strand
CTTGGTGCACCAGCCTGAAATTTTTATTTTAAATTATTTATATGCTAGGCTAGCTCCTATTAAATTTTTATGGCCCTGGGACAAAAATTGAATTTGGCAAAATCCAGGGGGGTGGGGTTGTGGTGGTCCTTGCTTCACGGCAACTTCGCGGGGTCCGGCAACTACACGGTGGAATACGTTAGTAGGAAACTGAGGACGAACCTTCTTCCTCAGCATTCGCATAAACTACACCAATAACGGTTTGAGGACGCTGCTCCTATATGCAAGACAGCCGGATCTAGAGGCTTTTCGGAATAACGAGGCTGCGAGTAAACAAAATTCGCTAGATCTCAACTTCAACTGGTCTGATCCTGAATTCAACAGTCGTCATTCATGGTTTTGTTGGGGCGAGTTCTCGCTTATAGACGTTTCTCCTCACTATTCTCATTAATTCAGTAGTTCAATTGCCTGCCCCGTCTAGATTTATAATGGGTTACCGCCACTTCTATTGCTCCATTTGTGGGGTTGTCCTTGCTCCATCAGACAGAAACGAAGGCTTTCCCTTATGGTGCAAGGCTATCCGTGCGCGTAAGTGATGGCTTAAGTATCTCAAGCATCTTAAACACCCGGCTAACTAATGACACTCATAGTTTTCAAGATCGGGCAGCGTACGATCCTTACGGAAATCGGGATCGTAGATAATGGTCTTTATCCCTTCAGTTTCCCAACGGAAGGCATGCCACAACATCTCAAATTTAAGGACGGTCAACAAGATGAAGAAGGTTCCTGCTTTCCATTCCACGCTGCATGCTGGGAGCTATACAGCGATTGTTCTGGAAGCGCATCAGTCAAAGGAGATTCGAATACTTTATTCGCCGTTCTAAATAGTATGTGGTATGACAACGGCGTGCTCAGTTGGGGCCATGACTATGGTGGGGCTGGTCCCTTTCAATGCGTCAGATGGCTTGGTACGGATATGAACTCTCCCTTGATGGCCGATCCTAGGCTTTCCTCCGAAGACCTCTTGAATGGGAATGAAGCCGGAAAGAAATTGGCAATCGATTTCGTCTCGAAGGCTTCAAATCTCGAAACAAGGACTCTCCAGGCTCATGACCCATTTAGAATCCTTCCGTATGAGCTGATATCCGAGACTCTACTGTATTTGTCATCCACAGATGTCCTAAATTTACGACTGTCGTCAAGGGCGATAGCTTTGACAAAGCTTTCAGTGGGATTCTGGAAATCTAGGTTCTGGCCACGAAATGAGCTAGGGTTCGCAAGGTCCCTACGCCGCCCAGAAAATTACACGTGGGAAAATTGGTACGTCCTCATAAGAGAGCAGTGCAAAAGCGGTCCGAACCACAAAAACTTTATGAACCGGAAGAGAATTTGGCATCTCGTCGAGAATTTAGTGGAACTCGCCTCTACAGTCAAGAGCCGGATGGCTTTTGGTTCTCCAACATTAGATCTCTCTCTGGAGAGGTCGCTTAAAGTCGCATGCGTTCCTTCCAGGAAATTCTTAGGACCAGGCTGTCGGGAGCTTACACGTAGGGCAATATCTTTCGACTATAGCCTAATGTCCCAACTACGCGGCTTGAAAATTACTTCCGTTGTGATTGGAGATCGAACGTTCGTATCGGGGTTGCGTTTTGTATTTGATGGTGGCAATCATACTTGCCTTGGCTATGTGGATGACAGCAAAGATTCGTGGATGGGCTATAATGACAAATCACGGACTGATCTTTCGATACAGATGTTATTTGGTAGTGAGGGGTTTGAAACTATAACGCTAGAGGCCATACCTCCGCGCCGGCGTGTAGGGTTACCAATGACTGAGGACCGCGTTTTCGCCCAGATCCCGTTGCGGTATTTACGCGACCTCATGATAGGTCTCGACGTAAGATCTCCCTTGGGCTAAATTGCTTGCAATTGCTAACCGTGCTGCAGGCCATGAGAATCGTAAGCATTTCTGCATCATTTACTATCGAGCATAATTTGGACTTCACAAGCCTTTGTTGGAGAAAGGGGCTACCTTCGTCGATCCCTTTTATTAATGACAGTGACATGGTTGCACTTCAATCGTATCAACGGAATTTCTCACCTGCATCACATGTCATATTTGGGAAGCCTGAAAGCAGTTCAGCGTTATTGATTATCACAATCTTTACGAAGAGCCCCAGTTTCGGAATAACGGGCATGAGATTTGATTATGCCAATGGCGAAAGAAAGATATGGGGAGTATGTAAAGGTGCAGCTCTGAACTTCTTTCTGAACGGGATTGGAGAATCTGTAACCGTGGTGGAAACCTGTCAGATTGGGTCGGTCGTGACCAAGCTGAAGGTAATACATTCTCCTACGCTTTAAGTGGGTACGAAATGCTAACAATCAGATATATAGTTGACAACCAGTCTACAAAGGACCTGTATCTTTCCTGGGGAGTCCAGCCGGTTTATGGAGCATAATATGGAAGTAACAAGTCGCAAATATATTGCAGCGCGTCACGGGAATATCGTGGGTTTCTGTGGCTGTTTTGTGGTATGTCTACCTCACCATCACACTATAGAATAGCACATATTTTTAACGGCTGAGTGTAGGGTTCGCAAGGAATCCTAGCTTGCCTCGGATTTTTCACCGACACCGATATAATCTGCGGATCCAGTTCGCTTGATCGCTTTCCGGAAACTTCTTTCACGGATTCTGCGGAGGACATTACCGTTTCGGTCGGTGTTCACGGCGAGTTCAGGTCTCAAATTACGTTAGACGAGTATTATGATAGTGTCCAAGCGTCCGTTGAATCAGTAGGAGCGGAATTTCGAGAACAGGGCCAGATCACCGGCTTGCTTTTCAGGTCCTCGAGTTCGGACCACCCAGAGCTTATCGGCCAGTGGATTGAACCAGGCGAAAAGTACCACCTAGCCGCCAATGAGCGTATTTTGGGTATCAACATTACAACATGGCGCGGCCCAAGTAACGCCCCGCGAAGGGCTGCTTGGATGTATCAGGTTAGGGGTATAGCTCTCGTTACCTCTTGCCGAACATTATTATGGGGTCAAGGAGACGGGAATAAAAAAGAACTTAAGCCGGTAAGATCATGAGCTCTCCCAGAAAGGGACGTGGGACTGACAACTCTTTTAGGCTTCAATTACCTGGAATTTCAATGCTGTCTATGACTATATCACTGGTGATGGACCTGGAAGTGGTTGTTCCGAGGCTTCACGAAAGAACTTGTAGGCAGTCCTTGGCATGGTAATCCCCTTATAGCTAGCGAACACGATCCGTACTGGCCCAAAATTCAATGGCAGGGTTGCATCCTTTATGGAACAGCGGCTTATTTATGAAAGTCGTCGTTTTTACCAATGAGTCGAGTCATTTACAAACTGGTTGCTTTATTTGTCATTGGGCTAGCTACGTCGATCAAGTGTCAAACTTGACATCCGGGCCAGAACAGTAGCCCGCAAGCCGTAATACACATGGTATGTACAGCCACCGCACATAAGTCTCCGGACACTTTTGCCACTTTAGCGAGTGTAAGCTGTCCGGAGACTTATGGGAGGTGGCTGTACCAAGTACAGAACTCTGAATTCACACACTATACCGTACTCGGGAATCAGGGCAAATGCTATTCTATATACGTAGTAGCTGTGTGTATTTGTGTCCAATACGATACAGGTAACTCTAGTCATGGTGGCACACGCCATGGGGCAAAAACGGTCCGTCCTGTGGAATGGCAGAATACGAATAAAGAGGAAAACGGTGTTAGGCAGCCGCTTTTGGGGGGTGGGGGGGTGTGCTTCGATGTCACATGGCGGTCAACTGTTGGAATCATGAGCGTTAGAATACCCTCCTCTGTCCTCCGTACTCTCTACACTACAAAATACTCTGCCCTTATACACCTACAATCTACTCCACACCTCCTCACGAGCGAACAATACCAACATCCTTTCAGCGATCGCAGGGTAATTACATTAAACTCGTGCTGAAGCCGCCGAGTTCCCTCCCAGAGCTTACGTGGAGTGAGATCGCGCCAATTAACATCGCACAAGACCGCGTCATCTGCCCCGCGCCCGGGTGGCCTGCCGTCTACGTACGCTACAACCATCGCCAAACAAACTCACTGCTGCCTGGGACATATATAAGTATTGCGTCCCGTCAATACACGCCGCGGGTGTGCGAAAGCTGCTTCTATCGTTGGGCTCATCTACTTCATTCGACTGTCGTTGTGGGCGGTTACGAGGGCTGCAGCGTTACCCCGACAGGTTGTTGTGACACAAGCTGCGGACTCTTCGACACGTTACAACTGCTTGCTGATAGGCCGGGAAGCAGCTAGCAAACCCCTCTTTGCTTGCTTCTTGTCGTCGTCAACCTCGTCTCGGATTCATTTGTACTTGACTGCCTCTGTCTTTCTTTACCCCCCATACCTACTTCCGGTAGTCGCCGGCTGCATCCTGGTGACAGCCTCCGCACAATCTATCGGTAATCATCGTCGAAACGTCGGGGCTGCTCCTTTCGAGAGTCTGCGTTACATACAACGCTACCTGCAACTTTTCCGCCGACACATCGTCGCTTGCTGTTCAGTAGTTATCGTTTCCTATCCTGCGCAACGCTCCGTGGCCTCATCACAGTGAACGCCCACATCTGCGATAATGTTACCTCCATTTCGAATTCGCCATCTTCGAGCTTCAGATAATCCAGCTGGCCCAGACCTTGGCGACGATTTCCTGTCGTCACCAGCTTACGACGAGGATGCCGTGATTACCATCTCAGAACCCGAGTACGATTCGCTAATCGGTCGTCACCCAGAAGCTGTCCTCAGCTATCTCGATGATGATGATGGAGAAATCATCACCGTATGTATGCAGCCATCTAATGTTTGATCGATACTGATAATACCTCCGTAGGTTGGCTCCTCTTTCGAGCTTGCCCAGCGATTAGAAGAGGCCCCTCCAGTTGCCCTAGCCACGACATTCCGGCGAAGCCCATCCCCACCTTTTCTCTACCCCTCTCACGCTCGTTCGGCAGACCCCCGTGTATCTAGAGTTTCAGCACCTATGCACATATTCGATGTAGACCGGAACAGTGGTGCGATGGAAATCTGGAGACGGATGATTAATACACCTCCGCACCAAGACCACAAGGCTTCCTCTACGAAAGGGAAGCATCGAGCCACACAACGTACATCGTGGGAGGATCGCATACCCGAGCGTCCGACGAATGACCTGAAGGTCGAAGTAGACGAGTCTGACAATCTTAATCGGGAGGCTGAGTTGCGACGAGACCGTGAGCTTGATGACTATGCTAGTCGCGCTCGGATGAACGATATATGGGCATCACGGTTGCACGACTCATCTATCGCCGAGTTGGAAGGGAGGAATTTAGAACCAGAGCAGGATGAGCTCACTCGAGAGACTTCGCCGCTACTCAGGAACTACACCGCACCCCTTCAGACTCTTCCTGATGGTGCAACTTACCTTACATCGGAGGGAAAGAGACAGGTTAGTACCCATATCTGCCCTGGATGATCTTCTGATCTCGGAATATGCTAAGTCTGCCACACAGGCGCAAGAAACCAGTAGGAGACTTGGGGGTTCGTGGTCTAACCATCTGATGAGCTCAGAGGGAGAAAAGGAAGTGCATCGAGACCGGTGGGCTTCATATGGCCGAAGACCCTCTGGCCTTGATAGCTCTTCTTACCCACACGCTGCCGGTCGGTCCGTGGTAACCCAAGAGAACCCCCACGCGGAAAGGCCACTTCTCGATGCGTTCGAGGATGAGCTGCAAAATGTCATGCACCAGTCGAACCCTTCGGTAGTAACTGACGAAAAGCTACCGGCTGAGCAGTCTTCCTCTAGCCCATCTCCGGCAGAAGCCAATTCAAGCGGAGCCAACGATGGGTCCCCTGGAGAGCTCTTTACTCATACTTTACGCTCACTCGTTGATGGCGTCGGCCTCCTTGCAGCGGATCTTCGAGGCGGGTTGTCCGAAGTGCATGACCCAGCCGTAAACGTCCCCCAAACGGTACATAGGGTCCTTCAAACGGCATTCGCCGGGTTTGGCAGCCACCTCGCAAATGTCGCCCAAGAGGCATCTCACGTAGCGAGGTTTGCGGCCGACAGGACTCGCGAGGCTGATGTGCAGGCGTTAGAAGGTGCTGTCCAAGGTCTCCGTAATCTTGCGGTCGGTGTCGGAGAGCTTAGTAGAGGTATTTTCTCTGGGCCTCCGGTGAGGCCTGTAAGAGTGTCGTCCGTGCACGACCTCCTCAATAGCAGCGATAGCACTGACAGCACCGAAGCGACTAAAGAAATGAAGGAGGGGTCACCAAAATCCATCCCTGTAGAGAGTCGTGGTATTGACCGTGAGGATTCTCAGCCGGACGAGACACCGCAGCCCATCCCAGAGCAACCCATGGGACAATTTGATCCTTCAGCTGCAATTGGGGTATCCGCCTTGACCACAGCTGATAATCTCCACAATGATGCCGAAGCAGCTCGCAGGGAACAACGCAATTTCGGTACAGACATACTTGAAGCTACTTCCTCTACATTTGGAGAGGCCCGTGGAGTGATACAAACGACTCTCAGCGAGGCACAGACAGCGGCTATTAGGCTACATCAAGAGGCACGCAACGCTGCGGCAGCCCAGGCTCAGAAAGCTGCTGAAGATGCTAGAAGACTGGCGGCAACCGGAGCTTTGAGGGCTAGGAATGCCGCGCAGCGTGCCGCGGGATGCGCAAGGCGAGATGCTATCGAATCTGCTATGATTGCCAGGAGGTTCGCGTTACAGAATGCCCGGAGCGTTAGAGAGGTCATTTCACAGAATAATGGGGCACGCGTTAGCACCTCTACTGGAAGCGCCAACGATAGTAACCACGGAGAAGCCTCGAGGGGACGAGAGCGTGAGGAAGCTGCTCGGCTTGCTAGGGAAGAGATGTCGAGGAGGCGAAGACAACTCCGCCGACTTGCCATCAGAGACTCCAGGCCCAGGCCAGACCAGCCAAGGGATGAGCCAGACAACCTCGAAGAAGAACTTGATGAATCTTCAGAACCGGAATCGACATCCAACAGCCGGAAAATAATAGATGGTGATCAGCCAGTTCGCCCTTCGAAAATGTTGCCGTTAGCAACAACTAGCCCAGGGTCAGACTCTGAGGTTAGCAGCGGTGACTGGTTTAAGGAAATTCGACAACGCAAAGGTCGCCCTCTCAGAGATGTCCTTCCGTACTCACGCCATGCAGGTTGTCCCCGGCATGGGCGATTTTACAGACCTAGACACAATCCCGGGTATGAGTATGTATCCCCAGCCTCCGAGGTGCAGGAGGAACAAGAGGCATGTCCAGCACCAAGATCCCATTCTCCAGGGTCACCACGCACAGAAAACCGAGGAAGACTAGGCCGTCGCCCCTCATCCCTCGTCCTCCCGAGACCTCCAAGAAGTGTATCTCCTCCACTTTATCGGCGGTCGGGTTCTCCTTCGCGTCACCAATCTCCACCACATCGCCATCCGCCTCCACCAGGATGGCCACGCTTCCCGCGGCACGGACCCATCCACCTACCTCATGACCTACCTAGACATCCTCGGGGTGCATACCCTCAGCCCCCACCCCCTCCTCCGCCTCCCCCTCCGCCCCCAGCTGCTCCGGTTGGATACCCCAGACCTCCACCCCCACCATCTTCATTCCAGTGGTCAGGTCCTCTACCACCCCCTCCACCGCCTCCGTCGAGTTCATACCTTCCGCCTCCATCCCAACCCTCTACGTACCTCGCTCAAAACCCCCTTCACTCAGACCGCACAGAGGTACCCCGCTCTCCACTCCGTCACCGCCAGTCATGGCATCCCAGTCCGCCTCCCTTTGATGCAAACCCCTGGGATCACAACGTGCCTTTCGGGGCCAGACGCGGTGACGAGATGAGGGGCGTAAAACCCTTCGTGTCATTTGTGAATATACCAAATACCTCAGCGCCGACAGAGACCTTGAGCCGGCTAGGGGACATGGAAGGCCCACGAGGCCTGAGACACCGCAGGTCGTTTGCAGGCCCTTACTCGCGGGGAATGGGCGGATCTCATGAGAATCGCTTCTCTTCAGGGCCTCACTGGTCAGGTACATGGTCCAACGCTGATGTCGATGAAATACATGACTCGGTTGATAAGCTCGAGCCCCCCCAGGTCAAGCGCAAGCAACCCCAAATGGGCGATGTTAGCGAGGATGAGGCGGCTGGCCACAGGAGGGAAACCTCGTGGGGATACGAGCAGCTAAGGGAAGAGTTGAATCGACCGAGTGAGGCCTTGGATGAACGCCGCAGGGCCGAACCCGAGAGCCTCGTGAGTGGCGGTGAGTCGGAAAATGAAGAGAATCTACTACTCCCACGTCCGGCATCAAACCCCCGATCGTGGCCAATACGTTCCCCACTTCCGCAGCCCTTGTTATTACCAAGCGAGCACAAAGCTTCACCAATTCCAGAAATGACCCGATTTCCGTCGTTGTCTCAATTTGAGGGTTCCTCCTTCCAATCTCCGCAACCATTTCCAGCTCTACCTTCCATGGCCACTCTTACCCCGCAGAATCGTGATTTGGAGATAACCGAATCATCTCTACGCTCCACCAATCCGTTCGCAACACCCCCACCTCAGGTCGAACAGCACCAACAGGATGAACTTTCCTATCTAAATACCATCCCTGGCGCATGGCCTCCACCGCCACAACCTAACAGCCAAGAACCAGGCCCTGAAGTAATACCTCGCCCATCATCCGAAAACACTATCACTAGTCGGCGCCTAGATGAGATATCCAGACACCAGCCCATCCTGCGGGCGTGGCTAGACAATCACCTTCGGTTCCCTTACCCAACAGAAGCCGAGAAGCAAATGCTTCAATCACAAACCGGTCTCGATGCGTTTCAGGTATGAGCGCTCCATCCCGTTTATTCCTCACACTCGACTAACTTATACATAGATATCCAATTGGTTTGAAACCTCGAGGAATCTCCTAGGGCCCAGTAGGATAGCCAGTACGGGAGCTGAGCTTGCTGGACGCGCTAGTCCGCTTGATTCTCGTACCGCGGATACCACCCTTCCAGATCCCAGTGTATTCCGAGCTCCTTTCGGAGGGCCGCGTCGTGCTGCCACAACACCTAAAGCACACCAACATATTGCGCAACCGAATATAGAAAACTCGGGGACAATTCGGCCTGGTGGCCGGCCGTATTCCGAGCATTTTACTGGTGATGGAAGGTTGGGCTGGAGCGCATTCTTGGGACACCCTCACCGAGCACAAGGCGGGCCCACCGCCGATGAACAAAATGAGAATACCGTAGGGCATGGGAGAAACCCCATGCTCGACACTGTGAACATGAATCACCCTTCCTATATACCTACATCAACAAATGGGCATAATATACCGATGGGACCTAGCACAGAAAACCCTATCGATGAACCCATGATCGATCTCGAGGATACGGAAGGCAGCCATGACGATCCTGGTGATAGCGTGCAGAAGTGTGTCGAGTTACTAAAGTCTCTAGGCTTTGGGACGGAGGAGGATGGCGGAATGGAAAGGCTCTCCGTTTACGCTGCGGCAGCTGATGGGGATCTAGAGGAGGCACTGGAGATTATCTCTGAGGAGAAGAAGGCCTGGGAGGAAAGGTGTTGAAATTGATCACTAAAGGAACTGATCTCTATTTATATTGTCTTTTAGTTCCCCCCCTCTTACTACCGCGCTTTCTAGAGGAAAAAGAAAAAAAAACAAAAAACGGTGGCACAGAAGCATGTGTGAAGGATAACGATAGGGGCGAGGATGCGACAGGACGAGGGTGCTCGGGAAGAAATCCCCAGACGGAATAGGATGCTTCTCTAAACTCCACTACTAATCCAAAAACATGTTTTTTTAACTTTTTTTAAAAAAATTTAACTTGGCTGGTCCTCTTTTTTCCAAAAAAAAATAAAGCCTCGTCAATTCCACATAGCGTGACAAGGCTTTGTTACAAAGCTCCCTCGCAGCAGTACGGGTACCTTTTTTTTTATCGATTTAACAACCAACCAACCAGCTAGCGAGGCCCCTTACCCCTTACCCTTACCCCCACAATCGCACCATCCATCCCACCACCCCTCTCTTTCCCGATTCTCCAGATAAATAGCCCAAAACCTCCCATCCATATTTTTTTCTCATATCATTCATATCTTCATATCACTCTCCACGGGTCCTATTCCACCCTTTTTCGTATTTTTTTTTCTTTGTTTGGGAAAAAGGGAAAAGTGAAAAAAAAAACGGGAAATTTCGGGGGGAAAATAAAATATTTTTCGTGACATTTTGTTCTTGGAGGATTGAGGATTGGGGGTTGAGGGGGGGAAGGGCGTTGGTTCAACTTGGTTGGGTATAACAAGGGAAGGAAATGAAGAAGAAGAGGAAGGAGGATGGATCGGGATAGAGAGTCGCATCGGGGCGGGGTTGGGATTTAGCGAAGGGGTATGGAAGATGTGGTGGGCGGTGGGTTTGTAGTAGTCCTGGATAGAGAGGGGAAAATGGAGCGGTTAAACATATGGAAGCACGCCAATTATATCTCCTCCTGAGGTGACTGCCGATCAAGCCCCCCTTTCTGCACCCTCCTCCTCCTTCGTCTTTCATTCCTATCTTCCCTCTCTCCCTCCCCTTCCCAGTCTACAAAACCCCCCTCCCCGCCCCCTCCCATCCTCTCCCTCATAATCCTCTCTGCAGTCTCCATTCCCGTCTGTCTCGCATTCCGCGCATATGTAGTCGAGGATTGCGACCCTCGTGCTGCTGTGTCCATGATGTCAGAATCGTATGTCATACTGTCTATGTGGCGTGGGGAAGAGGCTGGCTGTTGCATGTATGGGGGAATAGCGGAGGGTTTGCCCATCACAGGACTGGAGAGGCCGCTAGATGTTTGCCGCCCTGATGTGGAGGCTGGAGGGCGGTTGGTCGAGATGGGTCCGCTAGTTGTACTGCTTGCGCCTTCGCCGAAACCGACGAGACTGGCATTTCCTTCGTCGGAGAGCCCGCCGATGCTGGATACGCCGTCGTCGTTGTTCTCGCTCATTTTATCGGCGTCGTAGACGTCACTGCTGGAGGCCCAGGTCGTGCGGCCTCCGATGCTACCCGTAGCGCTAGCGCTGCCGACAGTGCTGCGTTCGCGGGGTTGGGCGTGGATATTGTCAAAATAGCCAGGCTGTTGGTGGGGTGGGAGCTGAGCGGCGAAGGGGTTGTAGGGGCCGCTGGGTGGAGTAGAAACGCGCTCAAGACCGGCCAGGCGGGAGATCCGATCTGCGCGTTCAGCAGCGAGGGTGTTATGAGAGTAGCGGGAGGAGGGGTGAGGAGGGGGGTTTCCCTGGTGGCCGTCTTTGATGGCGGTGGTAGACAGGGCTGAGAGAGACGTGGTGGAGTTTGGAGTGCCACTAGAACGGGAGTTAGCTTGTCCTCCCAGGCCAGACGAGAAATGCCACGAAGGGCAGCTGCGAATCGAGGGATGCTTACGGGCCCACATCGGATGGAGTCCCGGGGCTCGAGGACGGTGGCGGAAGGTTGATCAAAGTAGGTGCTGACATTGTTGCGTACAACCAGGTGAAATGTGGACGGCCTGCGAGATGCAAAGCAACGACCTGGGTACGGACACGATCCGTCGAGATGTTCTGCCTGTTATCGATGTCTGCAGTTGCGAACGCGAAGACGCAGCTCAAAGAAGAGGATGGAGGGCTGCGGAAGTGGTGTTATGGGACGCCGTAAAGAAAAGGGACGCTTGACATCATCGGCCGGGTAACGTCCTTGCACGCTACTGTGTACAGAGTATATCGCTACGTATTGGGATTGGCAGCTAGCAGCTAGCAAATCGCAAACAGAGGCTTGGCCAGGCCTCGCCCGTCATCCTATCTTGTGCTTGGCAATTCAACTTGGGCTAAATGTTAGCAGCGTCATTCTCCCCGCCGTCGTCTTCCTGCTCCCTTGTCTGTCACGCAAGTGCTTTGATACACGGGTGGGACTGCACAATCCCACACAATCCTACTCCCATTACCCACAACCTCATTCAGGAAAGAGCGACTACGTACAGAGTACAGGGCAGTAGGATACTCTGCGCACATCCCAGACGAAGCGGCTGGAGGTTGGTAGGCGCCCGGTGCTGTTCTGGAAGGGCTGAGAGTGTTGGTTTAGGGCTGAGGTGTGTGAGATGTGTGAGATGTGGCTTGGCTCCGATCGGCACACGAAGGACACGATGGACGCTACGGACGAAACAACGCCCCAGCCGTTGCTGAAAATAGATGGAGAGACGCGGACGAGCGGTCAGAGAGCGGTAATAGACTACAATATTCGTACAACACACCTGTACTAGTACATGTACATACCTAAGTGTGCGTGTGTGTTGTATATTGTATATTGCATTCTTTGTATATTGCAGGTGTTACAAAGTAATATTGTACCCGTTCACGAATGTGTATATAGACATGGACATGGTAGTAAGTCTACGCAGTGGTGGAATGCAGTGCCACTAAGCGAACGCCATCCTGAGTAACTCACTCGCGGCAGCAACAACCTCTTGCCTCGCTCGCCACGACAAATCTGGTCCCCCGGCTCTCCGCCGTGTCCCCTTCTGCCTCTTCTCTTCTTCTTCTCCCTCTTCTCCCTCAGGCCTGCCAGCAAGTACTCACTTCTTCCTCATCTCGCCTTCAGCCCAGCATTCCAGACGGTCCTTGGTCGCTCTTGACCCCAGGAATCACCTTTTGCCAGCGTGCCACTCACTCTGCAGCCAACCGCGGTGAGGCCGTTGCGTGTTCCCCGTAATTTCCAAGACTCGACCGCCTCGAGGCAAACCCAACGAGAGGCGGCCTACTGCACTGCCAGCTTCAGGTAGCTGAGCGGACCCGTCGTACTTTACGGGAAGAGAGGAACAAATTGGGCGCTTGGTGATCCACGCTCGTTCGGATATTTCTGTGGCTTTCAGTAGTCATGGCGATTCCTATGCAGTTTGCCTGTGAGTCGTCCCGGTCCACCACTTGGATGGCACCTTGCATTCTCTGTCCACATCTCGGAATGAAAAACGCTTTGCTTGTGATGCTAACTTGCGTGTTCCTTTTCTCCCAGACCGGACATTGAAGGGGATCGGAGTTGTGAACGCCGACCCTGTATACGCGGCCCTGTCGGGTTTTAAGAGGTATGCATGGCCCAGCGAACCCCAATGCACTCCTCAACACTTGCGGGGTTCCAATCGTGAACCCCTTCACACAAATGTCGATCCGACCGCGAGCCGGGCTGCAGCTGACCGATAAATCTCATCCCACAGACCAGAGGGCAACCTCCGTTGTTGTACTTACTCGCCTTGTGGCAGTTACTTTGCCTGGGCCTCACCGGAACAGTAAGACCCACCTCCCCGTAATCCGAATCTACCTAACAACTACCAGAGTCACAGTCGTCGACTCGTCTGTCGGTCACACAATCACGACTTTGCCCGCTCAAAATGTGTTCGAGATTGGGTTCTCCCCCCGTGGTTCTTTCGTCATTACATGGGAGCGGGTCTCAAAAGACGAGGACGGCAACGCTGCAAAAAACCTCAAAGTTTGGCGGACTGTCGAAGGCCCTAATTCCCCCAGGACTTCGGACGAAAATGCAAAGCGATCTGTGGTCGGCAAATTCGTGCAGAAGTCCCAAACAGGCTGGAACTTGCAGTACACCTCCGATGAACAATACTGCGCTCGAGCTGTTACTAATGAGATCCACTTCTACGAGAGTGGGAATTTAGGAACAGTGTGGAACAAATTGCGGGTCGAGGGAGTTGTTGACTTTGCATTGTCTCCAGGAAAAAATCATTCGATTGCTGTATTCATTCCTGAGCGCAAGGTAATGTCGAACAGAACGCTCCAGAGATGTTTTAAAACTAACATTGTTGGTGCATTTAGGGCCAACCAGCGGCTATTAAAGTCTTCAATATTCCCCATTTTTCTTCTGCCGTGTCTCAGAAGACTTTTTACAAGGGTGATAAGGTGACAATGAAGTGGAATGACCTTGGCACGAGCTTGATTGTTCTTGCCCAGACGGAGGTGGACAAGACTGGCAAGAGTTATTACGGGGAGACAAATCTGTATATTTTGAGTGCCAATGGAGGATTCGACTCTAGGATCCAGCTAGGTGAGTTACCCAACTAGAGATACCATTAACCTACTAACCTAACCCCCTACTATAGATAAGGAAGGCCCAATACACGACGTAACCTGGTCACCGAATTCGAAAGAGTTCGGTGTGGTTTACGGCTACATGCCCGCCAAGACAACCATCTTCAACTCTCGTGCTGTTGCAACCCACACATTTCCACTAGCTCCACGAAATACCATCCTATTCTCCCCACATGGCCGGTTTGTCCTCGTCGCCGGATTTGGTAATCTAACCGGCCAGATGGACATTTACGACCTAGATAAAGACTACGAGAAAGTGGCCACTATTGAGGCCAGCAATGCTAGCGTATGTGAATGGAGCCCAGACGGCAAATTCATCTTAACAGCGACCACCAGCCCGAGGTTGAGAGTTGATAACGGAGTTAGGATCTGGCACGTGGGCGGTGGGCTGATGTATAACGAGGAGCTCAATGAGCTATATAACGTGAGTTTAGAGGGTTTAAAGATTTTATCAACAATGCTAAGAGATGCTATCAGGTCTGCTGGCGCCCAGAACTAGTAGAAATCCAATCATTAGTTAACCCACTCCATCCTGTGCCCACGCCACACGCTTCTGCCTTGGCGTACCTTGGAACCGTAAAGACACCGTCGAAGCCAGCTGGAGCGTACCGCCCCCCAGGGGCTAGAGGCCAGGTTACACCACTACACTTCAAACGAGAAGACGAGGGTGGGGCCGCTCATATTAGCGGTGGTTTGCCATCCATCGGTACCGTCAACGGATTTGGAAAACCTAGGCGGAGAGAGGTTCCTGGTGCAGAGCCAGTGTCAGAGAAACTCCCTCCAGGTGCAGCCCCTGGAGGTGGCGTCAGCCTAACCCCCGTTGGCGAAGGAGATGAGGGCCTCTCAAAGGCAGCATTGAAGAACAAGAAGAAGCGAGAGGCTAAGAAGGCCAAGGAAGCCGCCGAAAGAGCTGCCGAAAAGTCTACCGGTGCGTCTTCTGCTGGGGACGTATTTGGCGGCGGAGATGGCAGCGGGGACGCCAGGAGGGCCAACTTGATCAGGAACCCCGATGAGCGAGACACGGCTCTTGGGAGAGATAGGTCTCGGTCAAATCTAGAACCTCGGAACAACTCCCAGCGTCGGGGGAAAGAGAATCCCGAAAGGGACTCTAGCAGACATCGAAGGAACCAGAGCAGCCAGAGTCGGGGGATGGGGAGCAATCCGAACTCGGCCGCGGCGTCCATGACGAACCTCGCCATATCGTCGTCCTCTAATACGCAGATTCCCGCTTCGGTTCCACCAGCAAACGTCGAAATCTCGGTCACGTCACCCGGCGGTGGAAGTCCCCACGATAAGAAGCTCAGGGGTCTACTGAAGAAGATCCGTGCCATCGACGACCTCAAAATGAGGCTTGCGGGTGGCGAGAAGCTAGAGGATACTCAGATGAAGAAGATTGCGACTGAGGATGGCGTTAGGGGGGAGTTGGAAGCGCTTGGCTGGAACGGGTAGATGCACGTTGCCCCATTCCCACCGAGAAGAGGACAAAAAGCGGTTGGGGTTCAGGCTAATAGAGTGATTTGCATTGGTATTGGCGCCCCCGTACTTGTTTTCTTTCCCGCAGTGATGACGGAAGCCGAGGGGCTATTGCATTTTGCATAAAGATCCTTTCAATTGCATCTTTTGCAAACACCTGCATTAGTAATTTCGGTGAAAGGGGCAAGTACCCCTACGTTAATCCTACGTTAATCCCGGGAGGAGGAGTGGGCAGTGTAAATGCAAAGAAGCCAAAAACATGGAGCCCTTTGACAAAAGTCGCATTGAGCCGTAGAAGAAGAAGGAAGTTGCGTGGTTGCTATTAGAAAGAATTTTATTTTATTTTTTAAGAAAAATATACATGCACATAATAATAAAATAGAATAAAACCTGCATTATTTTTTTTTTTAAAAAAAAAAAACAGTATACAGTCGAGCTTGTGCTGCGAATAAATAAATAAATAAATAAATAAACAAAGGGAAAAAAAAAAAAAAAAAGAAACCCCATGTTATGGTTATTATTTCTTTTCTCTTTTTTTTTTTTAAAAAATGTGTGTATATATATATGGTCGAGTTTGCGCTGCAAGAATCTTGAATAGAATCTTATTTCCCCAACGACCGTATTCTTTGCTTTGCGACTGACGAAGACTTGTGTATTTTTTTTTTTTTTTATATATATATATATAGTAAGAAATGAATGAATAAAAAAGAAAAAAAAATATATATATATATATATACCCATTTATATATGTATCTGAGCGGATATAATAAATGTTTTTGTATTATGCGCATTTATTTATTTGATGTAAGGAATGGGTGGGTAAGTGAATTAATGAGTGGGTAAGTGAATTAAAATAGGTTGTGAATGGATGGGGGGGGGCAGGGAAAAAAGAAAAAAAAATAACCGGGAGGAAGAGAAAAAAGGGGGGGGAAAAAAAGAAAAAGAAAAAAGAAAAAGGAATCCTTCATGTTATTATTATTTATTTTCTTATTTATTTTATTTATTTTTTATTTTTATTTTTTTGTTGGAAAAGAAAGGTGTGTATATATATATATATGTGTGTGTGTGTGTGTGTGTGTTGGGGGTTTTGCACTGTAAGAATTCATGGAAAATATGGGAATGTGGGAAAAATGGTTGTGTGGGGGGAGGGGGGGCCAAGTGGTGGACTTTTTGTTTTTTTTGTTTTTTTTGTTTCTTGCGGTTAAGAAAAAGAAGAAGAAGAAGAAGAAGAAGGAAGAGCCTGGGGATCCGGGTTGAAAGCCCTGTCCTGTGTGTGTGTTTGTGTTTTTTTTTTTCTTTTTTCTTTTTTGGTGGGATGGTTTTCTGTGGTGGGGGGGGGGGTTGGGGATGGATGGGTTTTTTTTTTTTGTTGTGGTGGTGGTGGTGGTGGTGGTGGGTTTTGTGGCGGGATGGGTTTTTTGCGTGGTGGTGGGATGGGATGAGTTTTTTGGCGGGATGGGTTTTTGTTAGTGTGATGGTTCCCGCAGTGGGGTATGGTTTCTTGTAGTGTGATTTATGTGTGTGTGTGTGTGTGTGTGTGTATACGAGTTTGTGGTGGTGGATCGCTTTGTATTGTGGGGGGGGGTTTATTGGGCGTTGTTGTTGTTGTTGTTGTTGTTGTTGTTGTTGTTGTTGTTGTTGTTGTTGTTGTTGTTGGGAATGGAATGGCTTTGTGTTTATCGGCGTTGTGAGAAACTATCGGGCATTGTAAGAACCTCCCGCAGCTGTGAAGGTTTATCGAGCATGGTAAGAACCTCTCTCTCTCTCGCTGCTGTAATGACGCAGTTGACATCCACAACCCAAAAAGACCACTACCCACCGTAGTACATGTAATAGCCGACAAGAAAAAACCCCACACACACCACACCACACAACCACCGGCTTCTATAGTATGTAAACGTAACGTAAGGGTCCCCCCCCCCCCTTTCCCCCGCACCATTACACTTTGTGCGTTGTGAGGGTTTTTTTTTTTTTTTTTTTTTCTTTTATCGGCGTTGTGAGGAACTATTGGTGTTTGTGGGGAACTGTTGGTGTGGTGTTGTGAGGGTTTTTTTTTTATCGGTGTTGTTGAGAGGAGTGTGTGATATATATGCCGGCTCTGTCGACTAGGCTATGTTTTTTTTTTTGTTTTTTTTATTATTTTTTTTTGTGACTGTATGTGTGTGTATTTTTTTTTTTTTTAGCTGTGTGTGTATGTGTGGGTGTATGTGCGTATGTGGGTGAGTATGTGTATGTGTATATGTGTATGTGGGTGAGTATGTGTATGCGTCTATGTACAGAGGCCCACACCAAAAGTAGTAAACCTCTCTCTTAGGCCTCGCTTAGGCATTACCTCACCAAAATCTAGTTAAACCTGTCACTGTTGGGGCGATGCCAAAGGCCATCAAAGCAGCATTGTCGCTTAACTAATTCTAGTTAAGAGTCCTATTACTTTTGGTGTGGGCCTCTGTATTGTACCTGACAGAATCTGAACGGATGAGCTGAATATAAAAAAAAAAAAAAAAAAAATTTAAAAAAAAACCTCACGTCATTATTACCATTATTATTATTATTATTATTATTATTATTATTATTATTATTATTATTATTATTATTATTATTATTATTATTATTATTAAAAAAAAAAAAAGAAAGAGATGTAACTAAACTATAACGTTATCTATATATATATATATTTAATCAAAATAAAAAAATAAAAATAAAGAATAAAAATAAAAACCCCACATAGTTAATCATTTTAATGTTCAAGACTTATAATAGTTACATGTTGCAGCTAGAATGTCTCCGGACAACCTTACGCTTTGCTAAAAGAAGCAAAAAAGCCGTCTGGAGAATTTTTTTTTTTTTTTTTTTTTTAAATGGGAGGTGGCTGTACTAGTAGTACATGTACATTGTGCGGTTTTTTTTACTTTTCTTTTATTTTTTTATTTTTATTTTTATTTTTAAATCTCTCTCCCAACTAAGACACTAAACTCCGCGCCGAAACGAAAGAAAGAAAAACCATTCTTGAGTAATACTATATTTCTTCTCTTCCCTTCCCCTCCTTTCTTTTCTTTTCTTTTCCTCTTTTTTTTCTCTTTCTTTCTCCCTCCCTCCCACTAAGATCCGCGCGCAAACAAAAAAAAAAAAAAAACTTTCTTGGTTAATACTATACTTCTTTTCTCCCTTTCCTTTTTGCTCTCTAAAAAGAAAAAACCCCCTTCCCACCCCCGTAAAGTTTGCAAGTTTGTTTATATAAGCCTGATAACAATAGGATCCGGGGATTACTCTAAAAACCTTATGGATGACAAATTTTTTTGGAAAACAGGTTTAGTGTAAAGAGAGAGAGAGAGGTGGTTGGTGGTTCATTCTGCACTGCCTCCCTCTTCTTTCCCCTGTCGAGAAAAAATTTTTCTGTTTGATTTGTTTTTTTTTGTAAGGGAATGAGGGGTAGTGGGGTTGTTTTTTTTTTTTTTTTTTTTTGCACGGTGATGGTTTCTTTTCCCTATTTTGGGACTCTACCCCGCAGCTGTGGATGTGTGGAGTTGTTTTTTTTTTTTTTTTTCAAATTTTTTTGCTGGTGGTTTCCTTTTTAGTGTGGGGCCCGGGTTAGAGTTTTCCTGTTCCTTTCTTTTTCTGTATGCTCCAGCGAGCCGGAGAGATGAGACGAGCATAAGGTGTCTGTTGTGGTCCTGTCCTGTGAGCTGCAGAGCCTGGGAAAAGGAATTTGTTGAGGCTGAAAGCCTTGTCCAACGGTTGCATGTTTCTTTTTTTTTTTTTTCAGCTGCTGCTGCGGTCGCTGGGGTAAGTGATGTTAGCGCGGTACATACAATTTTGGGTGTTCCTGCTAGCATTACTTACCCTGGCTACTTACCCCGGTCCCCACAGGAATGATGTGGGGGGGAAGCGGGGGGCTGGAATGCTGGTGAGGAGGAAAATTTTTCGTCTTGGCTTTTGCTGTCTGCTTTATTTGCCTGGTTTGGTTGGCTGGTTGTCTCGTCTCTGTCGATGGCATCCCCCTATCGGTCTGCCAGACCTGTTTTTTGCTTGTATAGAGATAGTATCCCTGCGGTTTTATGATAGCCGATCCGGACACCGTGTAACCTACTTCTGATTTGCTTTTTTTCTGACGGATATGGTATGGGGCACTATGGCACCTGGGCATTGGGAGAATGTTTTACCCCCACCACTTCAACCCTTGAATTGAGTAGGCGGAGCCTCCCCCTGCCCATCCACTACGGAAAGTACCTGTGGTTTCTGGATACTGCTGGCTGATGGTGACGTTTGGGTGCGTGTGGGCCCTGGTGGTCTCTTGGTTTTTTTTGTTTGTTTCCTTTTTGGAGGAAAAGGGGGGGTTTCGGTATCATTCTATGGCTTTAATTTTTTTGTTCTTGCAACTTGATATTGATTTGGTGTGTGATGTTGAATGAGTGTGGCAAGGAAACCACTCGCTTGTCTCACCTTCATCTGGCCTACGTGGTTGAACCGGATACAGCTGCATCCCACTCTATCCGGTATGCTCTCCTGTAATGCATCGATGAGGCCCCGCGAATGGAAGAGCGGGCGGGAACTGGAATGAGAAGGGCGGCGGTAAAGGACGAGTGAGGGATTTTTACCATTTGCTGCCCGTGATTGGGTGCGGGGAGGTGGATTATCTGATTGGCGCGGAGCCGTAAATCCCAAATTCCGAGGAAAAATACAAAAGGATAAAAAGGTGAGGCGGCTCTGGTGGGATTGTGGATGGATTGTGGTTGGCTGGGTTGGGTGGGAGATGCGCTGTGTTTTGCACTGCGGTGGGTACGGATGCGTAGGATGACGTTGGGGCCATCATAGTAGTACATGTTGCACAACAGATAGGGGTGCATTTTTCCCTGCGGTGTGGGGATTTGAGCATGGCTGAGGCAGTGCGCTTGGCGATCCGGCCGGTGTCCGTTTACTCTCATCGTGCTCTGGTCAGATTGCAGGTTGTGGAACGTAGCACGTAGCACATAGCACTTGGCACGAGCTCGCATCGAACTCTGTACCGTGTATGTGTATATGCTTGTATGTAAAGGTACATACAGCGTGCGACATGGGCCATTGGCGTGCGTCAAGATCTCTTAGCCGGGGGGAACGCTCTTTCCCATTCGCTCTCGGGTGGGATTGAGATTGAGATTGGGTAGGCTTCTTGAGAGAGCCGGGCCGTCTTTGTCTTAATGCGGTGCTCTTATGCGACGGCAGTGTGAGGACTGATTCTACTCGACGAGGATCTCTGGGTTAGCTGAGTATGCAATGCGGAGGATGTGGGATATCTATCTGTACACACACATACATACAAAATACGTGTACACACTACAGGGTACACTTCTCTGTCTAACTGTAGTCTACCACATAGCGCTGTTCTCTGCCCATACAGAGTACAGAGCACGGAGTTTCTAGAAGACGGGAAGACCAAGGGCATCCGCTCTCTCCATGCAAGGCTAGATGCAACGCATATAATATGCCACAATATACTTCGCAATGTGGTAGAGCGCCGCAATGTGATAGAACGCCGCAATGTGATGGGGCTCCGCAATGTGAGAGAGCTCCGCAATGTGAGAGGGCTCCGCAATGTGAGAGGGCTCCGCAATGTGAGAAGGCTCCGCAATGTGAGAGGGCTCCGCAATGTGAGAGGGCTCCGCAATGTGAGAGAGCTCCGCAATGTGAGAGAGCGCCACAATGTGGTGGAACGCCGCAATGTGATAGGACGCCGCAATGTGATAGATTGTAACTTGTATGCGGAGTAGTGCATGCAGAACAAAGTCTGGTAAACGCACACGGAATATGTTGTGTGCTGGAATCTCGCCCTCTTCCTTGGAGGGCTTCGGAGGGGAGGGGGGGAGGCCATCCTGCTCGGACTGCGCTTCGGAGTCCGTCTTGATGATGGCCGATTGGGCTTTTTGCACGGCACCGTCGCGCGTCCCAGTTGGCCAGCGCGATGGAGATGAGCCGGATGGGCCTCCTACATGCAGCGGACACACAGCGGGCGCACAGAACGGGGCAGGTTCACTGGCTAGTATAGGGTCACGTGAATGATATGCCATGCGGGAAGGATGATGCGCTGGCGAATTGGGATTGCTTTCTTGCCTTGGGAGGAGGGGGTTTTGTGCGCTGTTTTTCTCTCTCCCGTACGCTCCCGCGGCGTGTGCTTGGGGGGAAGCTGGAGGCGTGTGGTGTGTGGTGTGTGGGGTGTGTGTTTTTCCCTGGTGGAATAACGTTGGATGAGCTGGATACGTGGCTACCGAGGGGATGGGTGGGACGGGATGGATGATGGATGGTGGATGGAATCGACCTCTCTTCTCTTTCCTGTCTTTTCCTGTCTTTCCTTGCCGGCTGGCGGGCTCTAGGGCAGGGTTTGGGTCTGGACGGAGTGAGAGGGCGGGGGTTGGTTGACTGACTTGAGTGTCTTGGGGCGGGGGTGTGAGGACGAAGCGCAAGAACAAGTACGGGCCAGTATTACCGGGTTGGGTGGATGGGTGTACGATACAATGCGACAAGACTCGTGTGGGCTACTTTTCTCATCTCTGCCATGTGGCTTACTCTGTTAACACACGCTCTCACGCACGCACACAGGCACACACACACACACACACACTCTCTCTCTCACTCTCTCACATGCACGCAGTACTTGTACAGATATATATATATATATCTATATACGTAGCAAGGCGCGGCAAAGGTGGGGGGTGTGGGAGTGTAGTTTAACAAAGCTGAGGGGGGCATTTTCAGCTCGACGCTTTTCGAGGTGCGCCTTCTCCCCGCGACGGCGGCAAGAGAGTTGTTTTTGGGAGGACACACGCGCCAATAAGGCCCCGTCGATGTTGCTGCATCGCGGAAAACGGGGACGAGGCAGAGGGTTTTTTTTTTTTTTTTTTTTCTTTCCCTTTCACTGGACTTTTTCTTTTTTTAGTGCCGGTGCTGGCGTATCTTTTTGTACCCTTCATACACTGTGCTGTGTATGTGTTGTCCCCCAGTGTGCCTTGCGAAGTGGCGGCTTTGTCGGTCATTGCCATCTGCTGTGTGGGGGTTATTACTACTCGGGCTTGCCAAGGCGCCCCGCAAGATCCCATATTTTTAAACGCCCTTTTCGCGTTGTGTGTGCCTTGTTCTAGTACGGACAGTTGCTAGTGGGGGGATATTTGTGGCCTTCGGGGTGGGGGGGGAAGGGGAGGAAGGGAGGACAGAACCAGAAAACGCCGTGATGGCATCACTCGAATGGGCGTATTATACTCGCGCTGTTGCCTGCTGCGTTGTCCCGCTTGGCTGGGGGAGATCCGGCGCTGCCATCATCAGCTCGGAGTATCCGGCGTGTCCACCGTGTGTTCTGAGTGTTTTTGCCCTGATGAAACGGGCCATTGGGGCTACTTGGGGGAATAACGGCGCTTCCTTTTTTATCGGTTGGCTTCTCTCTCCGTGAGTCAGCGGCGGGCTAATGCCATCGGCCATCGGCGATCACGCTCGCTACTGGTATGCGATAGGCACTGGGGACTTACCCGTGCTAAGAATCATAGACAGTTGCACACCTGGATACTCGCCCGGGCTCAGAATCTATGCTGCCGCCATTGTGTTCCGTGGGAAGCCTAGGTTGGGTTCCCCTACAATCTGAGGTGTTGCCGGTTCATTGGTCGAATGTTGGTACACTCGCTGTCAATTGGAGAGCGGTGGGTCTTGCCTCGAGCTGGAGTAGTTGCTGCTTTGTACTCGTTGTGCTGGGATCCGGTATTATTTGGGGTTTGGGTTTGGCCGCCTTGCGAGGCGTGTCTTGTCATATCAGTTATGATACCGGTTGCTCTAGACAATTTACAATCAACTTTCACCGCACATCCCATTCAGTCTTTATTTGCGCTGCACTTGGCTTTTGCATCTAATTTAGCCGTCTTTTATCTACATTTTAGGGGTTAGCCATTTGCACTTAAATCATAGACCCTCCGTGGTTATACGCCGTCGCTTGCGCTCCCCCGTCCCCCCTCCTTCAAGAAAAAAAAAACACTCGACTTGGTATTGATACCGTCGCTGTCCAACACCACACTTGCGCGACGCAGCTCTTGACAGCTGTGATTTAGAGAGATCAGGTTGTCTGTCGGCAACGTGAAGGGTGTTGGGGGGCCTGCTGCCAGACTATTTTGAATCCCTTTCTGTGGCCGGATGCGTGAGGGCCTCGAATCTTCTTTAATCTTGGTCATTTCGTGAGGGTACCGAATCTCTTTTCCCGTTCTTGTCTCCAAGGAGGGGGATTAACCCGTATCGATAGTGCCACCAAAAGAGGACGCTTCCCTCACACTTATTGGTAAAGCTCTTGGGCCCTCCGCCTGTGATAAGGAGGTAACAGGGTCACCTCAGAATCCGATTCTTTCATTCCGATTTTGAATTCGGGATCCAGCAGTCTGCGAAGCTCTTCAGATAGGGTTCCGTCCGCTTGTTGAAAAGAAATATTCATAGAAAATCCTGTAGTCAAACTACAGGTTTTCACGCCACTAACTCTTGTCACCACACGAGAAGACGTTTTTGGTGTGAGAGCGTAAACGGACCAAGATGCCGCAACCTCTGTTTGGCGGGAGCGAATACCAGCGGGAGAGTGCTGGCGGTTTTGTTTCGAATAACGGCTCGAGGAATGTCGTTGTGGGCCTTGCCACGATCTCAACAACGGAAGACACCAACGCGATACAACCCACGACAACGAACATGCCACAGCGACAGGATGGCCGCGTTGGGTACCGTAGGGCTATGGATCGTACCACTGCTACGTGCAATGAGTTTGGGGACATCACCGTAAGTGTAACCAGCGGAACGGTATCGGGAGAAGTTGACGAAATAGTCTGCGAGATGCTCAGCCCCATATCACCGGAGTGGCGTGTCTGGACAACAGAGGGAAGCGGCGGGCGATGCCTGGGTTGATATTAGTATGTTAACTAAGACCCTTTGCTCGTTTGGTTCTCGAACTATTCTCCTCTAAGGACTGAAAAACTAACGCGAGAGCGAGAACGACAGAAACCGGTAGAGACCCGAACCTCGCCGGGGTTGGGACTCAATTCAGGAGAGCCGACATGGGCGGCCGTTACCCGATGAGCATCGACGAATTGGATTTTGTTGACGAGGGTGGCGATGTTGGAACTTTCTTCTATGGGACAATCCCAGGCGAGACGTGGGGACCTACCTCCGCCCTTGATTATCCTCTGGGGAGAACCGCGTACGCTAATACCGCTGCTGGTAACAATGGTGCTCCTACTGGAGGTACTCTGGGGAATGCGGGCCCTCAACAGAGCCACTAGGGCTACGTCACTTAGAGGATATCTCTATCTCGAGAGCCTCATGTATATTCGGGAGGAAAGCCGTGTTTGGTAATCACTCATTGCGGAAGTTCGCTGGATTCTTGTATATTCGGAAGGAGAGCCGTGTTTGGTAATCGCTCGTTGGAAGTTCGCTGAATTCCCTCCTCCCTTCACAAGAAAATAGCGCAGTTTGACGGCGGGAGGCTCGAATACGTGGGCGACTACTGTAGATATTTAACTTCAGCTTCAGCCTTACAAAAGACTTTGACAGCGCTTCCTGCTTGAGGGTTGGTTTGACTACCTCGCCGAGACCTTGTCCGGAGTTTCACAAGATCGTCCGAACTAATACGAAAGGTGCTGGTTGAGTGGGTATAGTCGAGTCGCGCTGCAAGAGTATGGTCAGGGTTATGGACTCTATTCTTATAGCGCAATAATTTTATAGTAAGAGCCTGGGATCTGGGTTGAACCGCGTATTCATATTCTTTTAACGCGAGATTCATGCAGCGCGACTCGACTGTAGTTTGATTACCCTGTGAACGATGTGTGGAGCTGAAAAGTGTGGAGCGGGTGGCCTCGTTCCTGCTTCGTGGATTGTTGTGCGGGGTATGTTTTGTCTTTCGGGGTGATTGCTCTCCTATCTTTGAGGCGACGCTTGTCTCGCAATCGAATGGGTGTCTATATAGGGTGCATCCGATGTTTCCTAGTTGAGGTATTCCTATTTTCCTGGATGGGACCTCGACTTGGGCCTGGCCTTGCGTTGTTTCGGTTTGTCTGGTACTGTATGGTTGAGCCTGTTCATTTATGTAGCTTGGTTTGGTTGACATAATGTCACTTTGGGCTGCATCTGATAGAGACTAACCTCCCTTCTCTTTTGGGTAATCATATTGGCTATCGGGTGTCTGTTCCTGCGCATTTTTTGTCTGTTTTTCAAATATCATTCGTCTTCTAAGAGCTTTAGCTGCAGTGACCTCATGAAATGAAGAGTCTTGTTTATCTGAAGGTTATCACCGTCGCGAGTAAGCCATATTGACTAAACTGGGCTCGTCACCGCGGACCGGACGATACGAAGGAAGACGTTATCGGTCTAATTAGATTGTGGGCGGCAGGGGCGACCAATTTATGATTCGATGTCGACCGATCGCCGATAGTATCGGTCAAACTATGTGCGATTTGCCCGCTCTATGGCTTGATTGCGACGTTGGTCGTTGCGAAGGCCATGCGGAGGAATGCGCTGGTTGGCTGGTTTGACTGGCTGTTTGGGATAGCTAGGCTATGTTCCCACCATCGAGACACTTGGTTTCGCGGAGACCGCTCGGGGTCCCAGACACTAATTTGTATACGTGAGGTGTGTTATTTGGTAGTATGCCTCGAACGATGACAAGGCGGTACTCTTTGCTTGCTTCGGGAGGCATGATCGGCTGTGGGCTGCCCTCCTTGGGTGCTGCAGGGAGTCGAGATAGACGGTAGGAAAGGCTGGTTTGTTAGACCACAAAGAGTTGGAAATAGGTATTCGAAAACGCAAGCTCGATAGTGAGGTGCAAGCGATGTTGTTTCGGGTTTGAAATACTGTGGTCTCTGGTGGCCGCATCTTTCATAGTTTTCGATCCCAAGACTTTGCTTGGAATATCCAATGTGCAAGGCTCGTACGCTTCAAACTCGGACATGATCTGTGAGGGACGATCGTGGGGCATCTAAGTGTGGATGGGTGGAATGGATAGCCGTCGTCGATCTGAGCGCTTCGCCTTTAGTTTCTCTGTAGGAACCGTAAGGAACAACTGAGAAGAGGACTACTCAGACTTTGAATTGCACTTCGCCTGATAACCTTCTGGCCGTGTCTAGAGAAAGGAGATGGATTGGGGTGTGGGAGCGCAAGTAACTGTAGTGGCGAGATTTGGGAGTCTGCATTACTGCCATTGGGGTCCGAAGCTAGTCATGATATCGCGACTTGCGGACGTAAGAAATGGGGAGCCCAGAAAGCCCCAGGCAGCTTAAACCGGAGTAGGGGGAAGCCCCCGAAAGATAACTCTGGACAGGATATCCAAGAATTATTTGGTAAGAGTTGTAAAATACATCATGCGCTCTCCTTCGATAGGAGATGAATCTCCCGCACCCTCAGCCTCTTGTGTTCTGGGCCGGGATGGGACGAATTCGGTCGATGCTGCGGAAGGGGGAAGTTTGAGCGGGGTAGTTTTTAGACCAACATCTCCCCATTCGAGCCCAATGCATAGCGCGCGGATGCAGAGCGGACCTCCGGGAAGCGGAACATCGCCATGTGGCGAGGCCAATGGGGGCTGGATCCTCTGAAAGTGGTTAAAAACGCGAACCGAGGATGGTATTGTGGAAATGAGAAGTTGATGCGCCCAATCAAATTTGCCTAATTAAAGCCTCCCATGGGGTGCCGCGCGCTGGTCAACCCCCATCTTCATCATCATCTCCCCCATAGATGGCTTGAATGGCCAGTTTTCCCACGCAACCACTAATTCCTCGATCATTTCTGTTGTCAACATCCTGACGCGTAGCTGATCCAAGTTCCTCCGGCCCCCTCTTTTGGGGTTGTGTAGCGACGGGGCCTGCGGAATTATATCCGCCGCAGCGCCCGGGGCGAGGGCCTCAAGTCCACGTACAATTGATTGCCTGGGCTGGAGGAAGAGGCACGACAATATGAAATCGAAATGAATGTGGGAATCTGGAGTCCTGGATAGACTTGCGGGGTAAGTTCTGGGGAGCAGGTCTAGAAGGGTCAGTGGCTTCTGTGAGGGGTGTCAGCTGGTCATACCCTTTCTAGTGGATGAGAGAATAGCCACGAACTTGGGGTTCGAATTCCGAATTTTGGACGATTATGGGCTCTTGCATCCGCCGATCCCACATTAGAAGTGGGGGGTCCGCGGCGAGAGCTCTGCGGTCGTCGGAGGCTAACGCTAAACCTTCCTGCACAGAGATCGGATGTTTCTCCACTTCTTTTCTATAATCCTCCGCTAGCTTCGCAAGCTCCCCATCTCGCTGCTCTGGCTTCATGGACATGGCCAATTCCGCATCGGCTTCTAGGTCCTCCTCTATTTTCAGTAGCCGATCCACGGCAGCCTTTCTTTTCTGCATTTGTGATGCGAAAGTGCGAAGGTGGCTTAAGCGCGCATAGTTTTTGGTTGGCACTCTCCTGCCTACTTGCCCGCCTTGCTCTGCTGCAAAACGACTGAATTTGTTGCTCTTGTAGCCCTCCTCCAATTCTTTGAGCTCTTTGCGCCACAGTCGTCCTGACCCATTCACATCACCCCTTTCAGTTTCTTTCCCCTCCTGTGTTGGGCCTCCCTCGGTGTCCTTCTCGTCGGTTCCTTTCCGGTCCTCTGGTGTTCCAAGGCTATTCTGTTCTAGCAGCATCGCAACCCTCTTGGAGCTAACTATATCTGTGTCAATATCCCTCCGGTTCTTTCCTGGCCCCCCTTCAGCCCCTGCCACCTCGTGTATCTTTTCGCACGCCACCTCAGCTTGGATTGTGAACCTTCGCCTGTTTGCCACTGTCCGAGGAAGCAGGGCCGTCTTCGCGGCATCCATTGTCCAAATTAACATCCTTACGAACCCGTATTGGTGAAAGAGCGAACGTGTCCGGGTTGCAGTAATGAGCTGGTGGATCATGAGATGCGATATGGATTTGAAGTCTCCCCACCTCCTTTCGGGGTATTGTCCTAGATTTGCGAGAAAGAGTAAGGTTGTATTTGTTGAACCGTATTCCGGATCACCTTCCTTGAGTATTTTTTGGTTTCGGAGAAGCCCGTCATCAATGATCTTTTCATACGAAGACCACTCCATTCCGGATAATTGGACGTGACGGTACGTTGACTCTGGCTGATTGAGGAGAGGCAGAAGGAATGGGATGTAGTCATTGTCTGGCTCGAGGAGCAGGTGCGTTCGAGGTTTGAGGTAGCCGTGTACTTTAGAGGACCAAAGGCCAGTACCAGGGTTCACATCGATGATATCACAATTCTTGTAGGCTCTGAGGGACAGAGCAAGTTGTTCGAGAATATCATCTGAAGTCCAGTTATGATTAGGGTCCGATAGTAACATGCCATTGCTGTGGGAAGAGATAAACCAACCACATAAATTCGAGGATGCGATATTGACTCTGAACCTCGACGATATGTCGATTTGGGGCTTGCCTGACTTGACATTACCCGGTCTCACCGGCTTCCCTAATACACCAGTGAAACGACGCACTGGGGCAGAGAGCAGCATCCTCACAAAGATACCCGTTCCTGGTCTGGCCATAGCCTGGCTCCTCCCCATCGCGCACTGAGTGCAAGGTCCGCGCTTGGGCACTCGTGATGATCTTGGCAGAATAGAAGAATCGGAAATCCATCACTCCCGCTCACCTAGCTGGCGCCGCTTTAAAGGGTGAGCGGGATGAGCCTCCGCGCGACCGCTCAACCAAGCCGATTTAGCTGCGCCAAGAGGTTATGAGCCCGGCATGGCACCAAGGAACACAGCAAGACCAGCGGCCGAAGCAGAGGACAACGCCGGACCGTCCGGAACCTCGTCCGGAGACCTACCGAATGCCCCGGCGATAGCCCCAACCACGAGAGTTGCGGCTATAGCCTTTGATGGAGGCATTAGGCTTGACGGCGAGTTTGCCGGACCCCGCTGCTTAGCGAGCACCACCACAACCCCACTCTGCTGAATTTTAGCAAAGTCAATTCTTGACCTATGATCCTAAAAATTTAATAGGAGCTGGCCTAGTATATAAATAATTAAAAAATAAAATCTCAAATCAATGTACAAAGAATTGCCAATATGGTGTGGCAATTCCTTGAGTGACCTCTTTTTTATATACCTCCTTTTTTAAACTCAGAACTAGACTCAAAATTAATAGTACCAGTTCAAGCTACTATGGAAATGCCAAATGGACCCTGGTAATGTGTTTAGCAGAAGTATAGCTTATTAGTTATAAAGGTACAAAAATAATAAGGCA
>JAJDFE020000045.1:0-96035 GCA_021527465.2 Geoglossum glabrum | reverse complement strand
AAAGGAGGCGGAAGATCATCCCAGTAGGGATAATTTCCACACTCCTCAAGTAGTCTAGCAATATAGACGAGAAAATGTATAGGGGAGAAAGTAGCCCCTCCAGCCTTTGCAATAAGCGCACCATAAACAGGATTTACTGCAAACCGCAATGCTACAACTCTCAACTTCCTCGCGGCGTCCCAGAGAGCGGCCATCGTTGGTTGAACGGAAGACTTTAATTGTACTTGCTTTGCTAGATAGTCATCCGTACGAAGATTCGTAACCGCTGATTGCGTCCTCAAGACGTTGATGCGGAAATTGGTGACCTTCCTCTCTACCCAGGATCCAACTTGCTGAGCCTTTGTCACCGGATTAGCGCTGTAAGTTGCACAAGACACACTTTCTCCAGCCTTTACTAGCTCCGATGAGAGAGGGGTATTCCTTCGAACTGCTTCTAGGGCTTTCATTGATGGCAAAACGGACTCCTGGGCATGTTGCAGTGATACAATATATGCCAAATCTCCGTCCACCCCAGGAACTCGCTCTAATGGCGAGCTGACAAAGTCTGTCAGCGCCCCCAAGAACGCTATCGCATCGCGAGTGGTGTCCAGCATCATGGCATCAAACGCTTCCATTAAGTCTTTATCCTTGAGTGAGACTGCAGACAACTTGAAATGATACGCCCAGAACTCCCATGCATACTCCACTAGTGGAGCCTGGGAGATCCCGAAAGCATTGGCGTGAGAAAATGCAGAATGTCGAATCAATTGCATGCATGCCAACGCGCACCCACGGTGGGCTTTTTCGGCAGTAAATTTGAAATTGGTGATGGCTTGATTATCCAGGCTAATTTCGCTCGTTAATGCTTTGCGAAGAGAAGGATGGACAAGTTGAATGCTGTGCGTAGAGTCCTCAAGTTGGTCTATCTGGATTAGGTCTTCGAGGAGAGTACGGAGTTCCTGAACAAGTTCCGCATAGTTATACTTGTTTTCCTTGATGAAATCTATGGCCTTCTCGGGGTCATCTTCCAACATAATCGCCACCTTCAATTCAAGTGCCGTAAGTGGTCGCGCCGATACTGCTAGCCATCGAAGTACAACCTTTACCCGAAGTTGTAGAAACGGAGCCATTTTCGCAACTCTCTGAAACATTCTGCTGTATGTCGAAGTTAAGCCTTGGGGGAGATCCTCCAGGCTTTTGTCAACATCTTCAGGAACATGAACGTCCTTCAGAAGATGCCCAATGGACGCGCTGACCCACTGGAACATGCCTTGTGCCCCGCTTTGTAACTTTCGTACAATTTCCCGCTCCTTTGAACCCAGTTTAGGCTTCCTCTTGATTAGTTCGGCCACCTCGACTTCGACGAACTTGTGGATATCTGCTTCCGTGTGATCGGTGATAGGAATTGTAGCTGGAAAGTTGAAACCTCTAACAAGCTCTTGATGAATCTCCTCGATCCCTTGGGAAAGAAACAAGAGGCGGACGTTGCGATTGCCGTTAACGAAAGATAGGTTCTCCATGAAGTGTTTGTAAGCTTCACGTTTTTCAATCATCTGAAGAGCTTCTTCCAGCCCGTCAACGATGATGCTATTCAACGCTCAGCCTCCAGCTCCAAAGCATTCAACACGGAATAACTCACATGACCTTGCCTACCACCTTTATGAGGTCGACAAGTAGCTTGACCATGACCGACGACTCTACTCCATCAGCGTTCTCTCTGTAGACGCTCTGAGAAATAGATATGAGTTTTGGATTCTCTTTATGCTGCGACAGCAGTTGATGGATAAGAGTTCCGATGAAGCTCGTCGGCTCTTCATGTGTTCGATCGATCCCGCAAAAGAAATGCAGAACGGTGAGCGTTAGTCTTAGTCTTCCATTCCCGCAGGGATTTGATGTGAGCGGAACAGTGCAGACACTAGTCTCATCTTCATCCCGGGGCTCAATAAAGCCTTCTCGAAAGCTCTTCACCAGATAGGCTGCCATGATACTTTTGCCCGAACCCGCCTTTCCGTTGATCCAAAGGACATTCTGCGGACTCGACCAATCTCTCCATGCGTCAAACATAGGAAGCTTGAAAATCCATTGACAAGTGTAATTCGACGCTTTCTGCACTTTGAACCGCGACTCGAGTTGTGTCATCTGTGGTTCGCGGGAAGGGTTCAGCGATCGACGTAGACTCTCACGAACGGAATTGCACCCATCAGCATCGTATTGCCAAGCCTCAAACCTTGGTGGAACGATCTCCGAACAAGCTTTCACGACCTCCAAGATGTCTGCCAATATCATGTTGTAATTCTTGTCCTCACCTGAACCGAACTTGTTTAGTTGCTTGTGGTTGAGCGGTAGACCTCTGCGTTTTGTACCATCGATGCAAGCCGAAGCCTCTGTCACCACGACTAAAGGTAGAGGAGCCATGTTTTCTTGCTCAAAATAGCAATAAACCTGTAGGTTTTTCAGTATCTCTGCATTTAGAAGACGAGAAAACTGGTGGCGGATATAAGTAAGGAAGGCCCCGTTAAGTTCCAATAAATCGACAAGATCTGGATTTGTGGAGTAGCCCAACATCGATCCTGCAAACATCTTCGCCCTTGCCAATCGGGAAAAGTTTGAACCACGGTGGGGGGTCCCCAAGAAGATGATTCCGGCGGTACATGCAATAATATCTTGGTGATTCCTGAAATCGGACTTTTGAAGTGACGTACTGCCCCACGCGTGGGTCTGGCTAGCATAGAGGAGAGTCTGGCAAGACCATAAGCTGAGAATCAATTCATACAAACCCCTTAGAGAAAGGTCCCTACCTGTTTTATGACAAGGCCGCCAAAGCTATGTCCAATAAAGATAATAGGTCTCCTGCGCTGATCTCGGCCTTAGCCTATGCAAGACACCAGTGACTAACGGCAAGAGACTAACCCGTGCCGGACAGGCGAACAGCTCGCCCTGATGGCGTCGTTCTTGAATGATACAGCGGAGTAGCTGGGCACCACACTCCTCCAAGTCAACGTGGGACGGATTTTCGTACCACTCTGAGTTGTACTCAAAGGTTAGAATGCGGGCCACAGGAAGGTCCTTGGGCAGCTTGCTGCGCAGCCAATGATAGCGTTCTCCATCTTCCTCCTCGACGGACCAAGAGGTATCACGGGTTCCAGCCAGGCCATGTACCGCTATGATGCTTTGCGATGTGAGCAAGATGCGATACGAAAGCGACAACACACTCACTCTACTGCAGCTTCGCCATGGAATGCAAACGAGCTGGTGGCCTTGGGGTCATCCCGAACCGACTCGGGAGGCGCATATTCCTCGTACAGCCGCGTGGAATGACTCGAGCCATCGTCCTTAGAGCTCTGGCTCGGGCTCACAAAGACGCTCGGCAACGAGAATGAAATCGTTGTGAACATGTCGTCACATAGATAGAATAACGGAAGGAGAGTTCTAGGGGCCGATTAGACAAGACGCGGTTGAGGGAACCCAGGCAGGTCTTATTAACTGCTGAAGGAGCAGAGCCTCGTCCGCATTCGGAGGATGTAAGTGAACGGAGTAGAGCCATTTTATTTGCTTGTTCCATCGCACAGGAGTCGTAGGGTTGCAGGCGGGAACACGAAAGCCGTGATTAGCCAACTGGAACCCCTCAACGCGCCCCTAATCCATGCAGGCGGAGCAGTGCGCGATATGTTGGGGGCTGTGCAAATAAAATACACAAGGGGGGATGCATCCCGCGTCCAGGGACGGGCGGGGTACGAAGCACCCATTAAGGAATCAGGCTGACGAGGCTGACAGCAAACCGGTCGCCGTATTCCCAATAGTTGTCCCCCTTGTTACTAGCGCGGCCAGACAACCAACCAGCCGCAATGTGGCGTGAAAGGCGCTTTAATTGATAAAGGCATTTTGAGTGGTGGCGCCGCCGAAGCAGCGACGGAAAAATGCCTTGCAATAGAATCGCCTCCTTTATCCCATCGACGTTCGCCGCGCATGAACGGCGGCGAAAGTCGTACAACACATCCAATACGAAGTACGCTAGACAGGCTCGGGAACACCGCAGAAACGGGCTAAGGTAAAAAGAGTGGGTTCACGAGGGGTGATTTTCATTAAAAGCACAACCGAGAACCTTTTTTTTCACTCTACACAAATGAAACTGCATGGGCCGAGCACAACGAGACTGGAAAATATAACCGAAAAACTGATGGTACATAGGAGCGCATCTGCTCGTCCTATCGGCCTCAACATTTCTCGATCTTCATCTCTCGCCCAGACAGCAGAGCGGAAAATCAAGGGAAAAGCATGACAAAAAACGCCCACACCTAACCACCACTACTACGAACTAGGATGCTGAACACCACAAAAAAAGGGGGGGGACAGAAGTGGAGAGCCTCTTATTTCACTTTTTATACGCGTACGGTGGACAAGTGAAGAGGGGGGGAAGTACTTAGGTTTGTCGATACCTGCCTCCCCCTCCGCACTCACGCATGACAACCCTAACTGGGGGAGGGGAAGAGAGACATCCTGAACAACAGTCTTCTTTATATTCTCGGCCCAGCCTTTAGAGAACCCACCCATCCCAATCTCAAAAGAAACCCTCAGAAATCCCATTCACCCCTCCAACAGAAGCCCAACCCTTCTTCCCACCCTTCACAAGAACCCGCAAAAATCTACCTCGAAGCCCCACCCCCCGAAAAACGATTAGCCCCCGAATAAGCACACCCTACTGAGCACTTCCTGCCTTTCCCCCTTGCCCTCCTTTCTTCTTCTGCTCAACCTTCAACAACAAGGCGCGGTTAATATGTGGCAGCACACCGCCAAACGCAATGGTGGCGCGGATAAGCGTGTCGAGCTCTTCGTCGCCGCGGATGGCGAGTTGGAGATGGCGGGGGGTTATACGTTTTACTTTTAGGTCTTTGGCTGCGTTCTGTGTATTTTATTCGTTAGAAGGAGGTTATAGGGGGGGGATGAGGAGGGAAAGGACGTACACCTGCCAGTTCGAGAACTTCTGCGGTAAGGTATTCGAGGACAGCGGTTACGTAGACTGCAGCTGTGCAAATTATTAGCTTCGTGTACATATGTAGTGGTGGCGCGGCGGCGATAGGCACCGGGGGAAGAAACCTTTAGCACCGACTCTCATCTTGTTCTGCGTGTTATTCTTGAGAAAGCGCTTCACACGGCCGCAAGGAAACTAGTTCGTCAGGCAAGGTGTTAGCAGTCATGATCGTTGTACGTGGGGGATGCGAGAGCAGTCATGAAGCCCAAGCTCAGCCATATGCGCGCATCCTACTCTTGGCTACCCATCCGCGCGCTCGCCCATACGTGCATCCTGTATCTATCCACCCGTTCTCGAAATCGCCGCGTCTGCCGGACTCGTCCCGACAAGAAACGACGCGAGCGAGCTCCCAACACCACCGCCAGGAGCGCGGGCGATAGGTAGCCATCCATCCATCCACGCAGCCCTGTAGATGGTTGAAGGAGAAGAGCTCACCTGCAACCCCGCCTTCGCACTGTGCGATACCTGCGTCTTGTTCCCATCCTGCGCCTTGGGCCCAGCCTTGCCACCGTGGCTCTTTCCCTTGCCGCCAGACATTGTGCTTCCTGTAAGTTAGTGCCGGTGGGTGCGATAGGACACGCGCGACGCGAATACGGAGCGAACGAAGAGTGCAGCTGGCGTTGTGGACAGCGTGAATAAAGCGAGCGTGATGTTGGCGCAAGTGCTCTGGGCGCGATGGGGCGTGATGGGTCGTGATGAAATGGGATGGTGGGGGGTGCAAACGGAAGGCGAGCAGACGCGGTTGTTGTTGTGTTGTTTTGGGGGACGTGTTGTGGAGAGAAAAAGAAAGTGAGACGAGGCCGAGTCGAGGTGCAGGCGGATGGCGATGGAGCGATGGGGCGATTGGAGCGATTGGAGCGACTGGAGCGATTGGAGGCGCTGCTCCTGGTGCTGGGTCAACACCGTTCCGTTCCGGTGGTCTGGGAATTGGACACGGTGACGTTTTGGCTTTCGTCCTCGCTCGGACTGCACTGCACACTCTTCATCGCCACGCAACGAGCCGCCTCTTCCCTTTCCCCGTCCAAAAGTTCTTGTCTGCATCTTTTGCCGCATCTGCATTCGCGTTCTCTATTCGTATCAACTCCGCCGTCTCTCTTTCAATATGGTCAGCCCTCAAGTGTGAGTGAAGACTATCTACCCTCGTGGGTCTTGCTCGGGTCGTTGCCGCGCCGTTCCACCGCGCCACCCGAATGGCATTTGGCTTACTGAAGTGCTGCTGCAGAACGAATGTAGTGATCATGCTGTTTTTCATGCAGCTGTCGAAGAAAGTCCCCTTCGACAATCCAATGGTGCTCAACGGGGTACGTGCGGCCTACGTGCTGTCCAATCTTATAATTCTTCGCATATATCTCTATGTCAGGAGCAAAATATATGCAAAGAAAGGTTCGTCTGGCTAGGGCACCCTCCTACGGCACTAGGTGCGGCTTGTTCTAGCTGTCGTGCTGCTAACTAGGCTTCGACAGACAGGACGACCCTGAAATATGTTGAGCCACCCCAGCCGGGGACCAGCGAGGAAAAGCTCGTCACCACGACTGTATTCGCATATGATTGCCAACAGCTCAAGGCTCTATACAAGGCGCAGCTGTTGGGGATTGGTATGATGGCTGTGATGCATCTCTACTTCAAATTCAGCAGCCCTCTCATGGTCCAGTCGGTCATCCCGCTCAAGAGCGCGTTTGAAGGGAATCTCGTCAAGATCCATTTCTTCGGAGAACCCACGACCGGTGACTTGGAGAGACCGTTCAAAGCTAATACCGGGTTACTGGGTATGTTGATGGGCGGTGGCGAGATAAAGAAAGATAAAAAGAGCATCGAGGCTGCCGAAAAGTCTGGAAAGGGAGGCGCAAAGGAAGAATAGAGAGTGTCTGGTTACGTAAATGGTGCCGGATAGGGTTTTGTAGCTAGGATCACCATATCTACTTGTGGTGGAACACTGGAGAAGGTTCCCCATGGGACTAAAGTGAACGTCTGGGGGCTTTCACTGTACACTTAAGCCCCTCTTTTCCGCCCAGTGAGATTCCTGTTTTGTGCTGTCCATAACTCGCTTGCGGATTGCGAGAATAATGCTCCGTCGGTTGCCAGTCGCCATCGTTCTCCTTCAACCGCATCCCACTACTCTTCTCTGTTTCGGCAGAGCTCCAGTAATTCCAATCCAGTAAAGGTAGTTGAGGTGAAACTCCGGGTATCGATGAATATCTACAGACCCCCGCGTGACACAAATGTCGTTGATTCGGGGGTGCCTCCACAATCATCACTGACACCTGAGCAGATTCGTAGAATAGTAGGTATAGCCGCGAACCTCATATTCCTTCTTTGATCTAAACTGTATCCAGGAAACAAACCGCCTCAAGGCTAAGGCTATCCGCGACCAGCGGGAAGCCGACGCCGGCAATGCTGGCTCGTTCCCTTCCTCGAACCGAACACCCAACGGCTTCGTTGCTGGCCAGAAACGCCCCCACCCATCTCCGTCAAGCGCAAGTACTCCCGCAACACTACGAGATGGTAGAAGGAATAATACTGCCGACCCTATTGGTGTCACGAGGCCACACGACGAGATCCAACCTGCCCAAAAGTTCACGAAATACGTTGAATATGACTTCAGTAAGATGACAGACACCAAAGGGGGGTTCCTGACAGCCGAGGATGACCCACATAACAAAGCCCTACATACCTCCGGGTCAAATGAGGAAAAACCGGCCCATATGACGCTTAAAGAATGGGAGAGACACCAGTTATTGCGGTCCCTGCGTGACCGAAAGACAGGCCCTTTCGAACCAGCGCTGAGTGTTTTGAAGGACCCAAACACGCAAAAGGCCTGTCACGAGTGCGGGTCGTTGGAGATTGACTGGATATGGGAGGATGTGTTTGGTTGTAGGGTTTGCAATGCTTGTAAAGAGAAGCTGCCAGAGAAATACAGTCTTCTGACCAAGACAGAGGCCAGGGAAGACTATCTACTAACAGACCGTATGTTCCCAGCCTTTCTCACTCGCTCGCGGCTGCACCAGGGGTATGTTTACTAACGTCTCCGCTATAGCTGAGCTAAAGGATGAAGAATTACTACCACACCTTGAACGCCCTAACCCACACAAAGCTACTTGGAATAACATGATGCTTTACCTCCGCTACCAAGTAGAGGAGTACGCTTTTTCACCGAAAAAATGGGGTTCTCCGGAGGCACTTGACATCGAATTTGAGAAAAGAGAGTCTGACAAGAAGAAGCGGAAAGAGGACAAGTTCCGCACAAGGCTACGTGAATTGAAGAAGCGGACTAAGGTTGAGGCATATCGGAGGAATAGAGCGGCAGGAGGAAGCAGAGGAGACTTCGGTGACGACGTGGGACAGGGAAATAAGCATATACACCAGTGGGGCAGGACTGTGGACAACCCCGAGACAGGCATGGGCGTCAAAACCTGTGTCGACTGTGGGATGGAGGTAGAAGAGCTCGAATTCTAATGAAATGTGCAGCTTTAATACTCTAGCAATATTGTACAGGTACTCCGTACATAGACTATCTTTCGCTCCATAGACACGAAGTAGACATTTTTAGTGCGCGGGATCGTGCATAAATCGAGTACCTACCTGATCACGATCTGGACGGGCGGACAAATCACCGGACGCAGTGCAGGAGCGCCCGAGACGCCAGCCGGACAGAGAGCGTCTTTTGCCGACACGTAGTAATAGAGCAAGAGAGAGTGTGGAGTCTGGGGAGATTCTCTCTCTGTATGCAGCAGTCTTGCTTACATTTTGGGTTCCGCGCCGAAGTACAAAATACATGCCGCATGCAATATAAGCGCCGTGGTCGTCGGTAACTACACGCGACCCAAGCGAAAGGTCCAAGGCGAGTAAATTCTCACGATCCCATCGCAAATCTGTCATCACCGGCCTCTTCTCCTGCATTCTTCATCGCATTCTAGTGCAATAATCCCCTAATATTGAGATTCGCTTTGAAGCCACCTTCCTCTTTAGTTGTGCCCGTGTGTTGGTCCTCTGTGCAGGAGCTTTGACGCCCTCGACCCCCAACCTGTCTTCGTCTCCCTTCTGGAATTCCATAAGCGGGATTTCGTAACGATACTATCACCCAAAGCCCATTCGCTCGCGCCAGAAGTCGAAGTTTCTCTATCTGGACACTGGAGTCTTGGATGGCCTGGCAGTCTCCGTCTGCTATGGGCGGCAATGGAGGGGCTGGGGGAGGTGGAGACAGCAGCAATAACAACGCCAATGGAGGACAGCCGCATGGGACTGAATACACTCTACAAGGTAGGCCATGTTCACATACTCTATTGCCTCCCTATGATGTTGCCCATAGCCTCGGTCTCACCCATGAGCGATGAACTTTCACCAAGTTTTGCTAACCCTACTTTGCCCGCTAGGCGTGATGCGATTTCTACAGACGGAGTGGCATAGACACGAGCGAGATCGAAATGCGTGGGAAATCGAGCGCGCCGAGATGAAGGCCAAAATAGCAAAGCTTGAAGGGGAGACCCGCTCGCACAAGAAGCTGCAGGTGGATCTTTCAAAGAGGATACAGATGTTGGAGATCGTGCTGAAGAGGGAGCGGGAGAAAGCCAAGTCTGCAAATTTAGAGGGGGGAGCTCTTAAGGAGGACGAACACAAAGACTCGGGGAAGCAAGACCCAAAATCGAATATCAAGCCTCATCCCGAACCCTCAAGGCGTGAGTAATACTGTGTGTATTCCTTCATCCCCTTTCTGACAGGGGGCTCTGCAGCTCTACAACCGAAACCGCACAATTCCTTCCTCGACATCGCGTCGGAAGAACCATCGCTATTCCGACAGGAATCTCAACGACAGAAGTCACGGATATATCTCGAGAGGTGCCTGCAGGAGATCACTTATCTTCTTACGCCTCCATCTCACCCCCCACCACAACACCAATCAATAACCCATCAAGAAGCCACGACTGGGCAAGGATACCCTCAATCTCAGGTATCTCAGGGGATGGAAGAAGCTTTTAGCCAGCAACAACGGCAGAAGCTACAACCACACACCGGCTCTGGACTCTCGCAACCCTCGCAGACGCATAACAACCACCAACTCCAGGCGCAGCCGGTGAACGATAATTCGAATTTAGGTCTCTCGATGATCAAGGCTCACCAAATACCACAGTTGTCCCGAAACCTCGCTAATCAACGACCACTCCCACAAGGTACTCCACTCTCCGAGATTGAGAACCTTTCTCAACCCCAATCGCAACCTCAAATCACTATCCCTCCCGTACCCGATGATCAAGTGGAAAGAGTTACACATAGCTATGATGCTTTTGGCCGGGCGATTTCGGCTAGTCAGGAGGACCCTCGCGCCAGTCGCGGTGGCACCGCAGAGGAACCTGCCAATGCCGGATCTAGCGACGATATGGAAGGCTGGGATTTTAGTGATACAAATTCGGCGCCAGAGCCTGGTCCCGAGCCTATTCAGCCTTCCCCACAGCGGCCCGATATTGAGGTATTTCCTAACGCAAACCATGTGACGGCGAAATCCCCGCCCAGGTCCGGTCCAGGGTCGCATAGAAGAAAAGGTTCAATGTCCCGAAGACGAAGTGGTGACGGATCACAGGAGTTGAGAGATTCTGCATTAGCGCAAAACTCGAGTTATTTGAAAGCAGAAAGCTCGAACTTCAAAGTTCGGTTCGCTCTTAGGGGTCATCTGGATGTTGTTAGAGCAGTGATATTCACCGGCGGGGGGAGTCCTCCGGAGCCTGAAATATGTACGAGTGGTGACGACGGTGTTGTCAAGCGGTGGATAATACCTGCTAGCTATGGTAGTTTTGGTGCATCTGTGGGCAATAATATCAATAGCGACTTGGACATCCAGAGCTACTTCACGCATCGAGGTCACACCGGGGTGGTCACATCACTGGCTGCCTATCCTTGTGCAGAAAGCTTCTCGGGAGGAGGTAGGGCCCCAGGCGACGGATGGGTATTTTCTGGCGGACAAGACGCGACTGTCCGTGTATGGGAGCGCGGGCGAGTGGACCCAAAGGCGACGCTTTACGGTCATACAGACTCCGTATGGGCTGTTTGCGTCTTGCCTTCTTCAGCGGCTACGGTTTTTGGAAATGACGGTTTCGCTGCAGACCGTATACTTCTAGCTTCAGGCGCGGCAGACGGAACCGTCAAGATTTGGGCCGTCAGTGCCCCGCCACAGCTATCGCCATCTCATGCTGGTTCAAGGAGAGGCCTTAGCGGTAGCCGACGTCACTCTATATCCTCAGGATCAGGCTTTCCTTCATCTCCACAACCAAGCATGGCTACCACGACGCCCTTTAACTACACCCTTGTCCACACAATAACAAGACAGGGTATACCATCCTCACCATCCCGCATAACCCCACTTTCCGTTACGGGCGATACTTTTATTGTTTCTTACACCGATGCCTCGGTCATCATATTCGACACACGGACCGCTGAAGAGGTTGTGGGAATGGCTAGTCTTGAGACATATGACGGGACTTCTGCTACAGGCGTTAATGCAATTGTGGCTACGACTGTAGGCCTGGATGGCTCGCTGAGCGTGGACTGTGGGAGAGCTCTTGCGGAGGAAGACGGCGTTGTGCATGGTGCAACAGGATTGAAAGGCGGTGTTGAAGGGGTGGTAATTACGGGGCATGAGGATCGATATATTCGGTTTTTCGATGCTAATAGTGGTAAGTACACTACAACCTTTAATACCGGAGTTCTACCCTTCGACACATTGCTCATTCCTCCCCCTCTAGGTCAATGCACTTACACAATGCTCGCCCACCCCTCCGCCATTTCATCCATCTCCCTCTCCCCCGACGGCCGAGAACTAGTCTCTGGAGGCCATGACGCCAGCCTCCGTTTTTGGTCACTGGAGAAACGAAGTTGTACCCAAGAAATCACGAGCCATAGGTTGATGCGCGGGGAGGGTGTCTGTGACGTCGTCTGGAGCCAGGACGGAAGGTGGGTGGTTAGTGCTGGTGGCGACGGGGTGGTTAAAGTGTTTGCGAGGTAGGAACGAGTTGCATTTGGCATATCTGTCTAGAGTGGCGGTGGGACTTAAGGGCTAATGAAGAACTTCGAATATCGGGCGGAGGGCAGTAAGGCTGAGGTAAATGGGCTTAAAACTACCTGATCTTTCGAGGACATGGGATGGACAAAAGAGCTTATACCCCTCTTCTCTCGCTGGACAAAATCTTCCCCGCGCAATCATAATTTCTCTCCCCGATTTGTTTTCAATTGGTATCTACTATATACTGCTATTGATGAACTAAGCTGAGCCTAAGCGCAGCTTTATATTTTACTTCTCCCACTTTCTGTCAACTGCAATTCACAGGAAAATAAGCATTGTTAGTGCTGTAAAGCTGCACACGTGTGAGGAAAGGATCGCGCTTCCCCAGCTCTCTTTTCAAGACGGACAAGTTGGTGGATACGTACGGGAAGGATATATGTACGATGGGAGATTTCATAAACTTTCTTCGCTGTTTCTTTCTCATTTTCTTCAGTGCCCGAGCGGCCCCTCTTTTCTACTGAGAATGACATGTGTATGACTACGGGTTTGCAAGCAAGTCTTTTGTCGGAAATTGATTTCGAATCAAGGCCTTCTTTTAGTTCGGCAGAGTATTCGTGCGTGCATCGTTTTTTCCTTCGTTCCCTTGGACGGATGGGATGGGATGAAATCAATTTCTCACATACACGACGTGCTGAGTTCACAAATCGAAAGACGAGCAAAGCGCTACGGTGGTTCTCTGCTCTACTCTTATGAGTCTGCTATTAAACAAAAAATATGTAAAGCATGGGGATGGAATGGTGAAGTTGAGGCATTTATTTATTTCGAGTACTGTCTTATTCCTATCTTCTATTGATCTTTCCACAGCTTCACCATCGAACTGCCCACCTAAAGCTCTTCCTTTCTTTGTCACTAGTTTAACTGACTGGCCTCCCATTTTCCTCGCTGACTTCGATTTTCGCTGGGACGTGCTATTTGACCCCCAAGACATTTCCGAGGAGTTTTTGACTGGTATTCTGTGGACCTGATATATGTTGTTGAAGCGGCTGGAAAGTGGGGGAAAAGGGGTGGATCTGCGGACGTGTAGATAATCTGGGTCGAGATAAGGGAATTGAAGATTAAGTAAACGAATTCGACGGTTTGAGTGTAGGTTGTAAGGTATTGGCGATGTGGCTCGTTGGTTTTTTTGGGTGCTTTTCTGGAGAGGATGCTGAAGATAACCGGGGATGTGTGTGTATAAGCAAGGGAAAACTCTCGAGGGGGTTCCTCCCTGCCCTGGGCGATGTTCTGATTATTTCCGAACCTCGCGATGCTAGTTTGGAAACTAGAGGAGTGGGCGGGGCGGAGCGGAGCGGAGGGCGATGTCGATTATATAATCATTCATATCAATTCCTTGCTCCCTCTCCGCCTCTAAACCACCAACTACACAATGGCCCCTCAAAGCAGAGGGGAAACCACCTCCACTGGCGCACCACCACATGTGCGCGGGCTCCAGACCTACTCCCTCTCAACCCCGAACTTACGCACACTCTCTTCGGCGCTCGATTCCTCCCCCGTGCATCAGCGTCAGAACGGGGATTTCGTGATTGATAATGATATTTCCGGGGGGGGGGATGAAGATGGAGATACGGATGATGCGGATTTCCAGAGGCATTATTCGTTGGATGGCGCGGAGGATTCCGAAGAGGAGGAAGAAGAGGTTGATGATGGGGATGAGGATGAGGATCCAGGACAGCAGCAACCATACCGTCCATCTTTTCGCCGCAGTGCTAGCGATAATCCGCTCAACTCTCCTACTCACCAAACGCTCCAACACCACAACTCCTTCCCCAACAATCCAAACCACCACTTTGCCCCCCCATTCTACAACCGTCCGCCGACTCCCCTTCCCCCCTCTCCTTCCCTAACCTCACTCCTGCGCCCACCGTTCTCGTCATCGAGGCCAACGAGTTCACCTTCGAGACCGACAACCAGGCCATCAACGTCATCGAGACCAACGACTACGCCTCCGGCGACTTCCCTGTCGAGACCGACAACGCCGGTAAGTACGTCGGATGAGGATACGGAGGCCGCGGTTGCGAGGGCAGAGACGGTGCCGAGGGTTAGTCCTAAGGTGCCGACCTATGAGTATTACGGATTTGTATTGTACCTGGTTTCGTCGGTATTTTTTTGTGAGACCCTGATCTCCCGGAAAGGAGTTTGGTCGACTGCTAATACGCAAATATGGGATAGTGATATACCTCCTCTGGTCATACCTACCATCCCCCTTCCTTCACGCTTTAGGGATATACTACTACCCCAATCGCTGGTGGTCCCTCGCCATCCCATCCTTCCTCGTCATGTCGCTTATATACATCTATGTCGCACTCGCAGCCTATAACACCGAGTACCTGACCCTCCCTATCGAGAGTATCGAAAATATCGTTGATGAGGTGGCAAGCGTCGCCGCTTTGCATGGAAGCGGGGGTAGTGGGGGTAGCGGGAGGATAAGGGTGAAGGGAAAGGGAAAGGGAAAGGGGAAGGGAAAGGGAGAGAGATGGAGGGGTGGTGGAAGGAAGGAGGAAAAATCTTCCTGGAGTGAGTTTTGGGGGAAGGGCACCGACGCGGTGCTGGACGTACCGGTAGGGGGAGTTTGCGAGGTTTTATACGGGGAGGGCAGGGAAGGCGGGGTAGAGAGCGGCGAGGATGCAGGGTTCACTTGGGAGCAATGAGAGAGGTCGCCACTACTTCCTCTGCTAGGACGTAGATGCGATCTTCGGGGGTTCTAGCACTCTACTCAATCTCCCGGTGTAAGTGACTAATGCTTTTTATACCCAGTACGAATTCCGTCGCGGCCTAGAAGTGGCCGCGGCTCAGCGAAGAGCACATTTTACGCAGCAACAATTAAATAACATGTACCCGGAGCAAGAGCCCCTTAGAAAAGTAAGTATGAAGCCCAGAATTTGTGCTGCACTACGGCCACTAATTCCACGTATCTATCCTTGTATTCTTAGAAATTATATTTGCGTTGTCATCGAAAGGACCATGAGCTAAAACCAAGACTACGGCACTAGGATCAAAATGAAAAGGGCGGGGAGTCTACTAATTACGGGTACCTAATCCAACGTCACATAACTAGGGTAAGCAATAATCTTCATTGTATCTACGTACACTTTGCACCAGACATCGGTACTGTTTGTGGACCGGCAATGTGCCCCGTTGGGGTTTCCGCACAGTCGTAGGATTTCAGGAACTCTAAGGAGGCGGTCTCGAGACCATATTACGGCATATCCCCCAGGTGTTTACTGATAGAGCTCTCGAGCTTCCTAATCTATTATCACCAGTTTCGCAGTTGAGTGGGCTGCTGACCTCTCCTGTTTCTTCTAGGCAACAGGCTTGTCGGACAAACTGGCTCACAAGGACCTTGGGTACCCAAATAGCTAGCCAATGCATATAGAGATAAGAGTTCCACCACAATTGCGATATAGAGGGTATATCGACGGATCCACCATAAGAACTATATTATCGACGAAGGAACAAATCGATCCAATATAACTGCTCCGAGATGCTAAAGCCGGCGTGTTGCTACCACACGACCTCATTAGAGGGCTAGTCCCCTCGTCCCCTTATTGATTTCGTCCAACAAAATCAATCACTGCGATAAGAAATTTCTCCCCCAGACTCAAGCCACAGCCCCAGAGCAACAACTATCTCACCAAATTAGTTAAATTCCTCGGTCGACGTCAAATCAAACAAAAAACAGTCACTCAGTATCAGGAATGTTGTATCTCCCGTCTGATCCCCTAACTGCCCGAATCCACCATCTTTATTTTGGAAAGTGGCGTAAAGTTTCCCTCCATCTACGGCCCTCAGTGCGAAGCTTGTGCTTCGGAAGACTATTAAAAGTTTGCACACCGCGTCCTCGAGGTTCTCGGCTAGATTAACAGTAGATACATTAATAAAACACCTCACAGTTTTGAAATGATCCAATTACCTTCAGACGCCTAAACCATAGATCGATGGAGGATACGTCTGGACAGTGGGGTTCCAACGGCCCCGCAAATTTCACAGAGACATGACTAAGCACTTCACGCAGCGCAAGCCACGAACCTATGTCACCAACTCCAGTTATCATCCTCCGATCCTCCCACCACTACGGCACTCCCGCTAATTGGCGGCCCCACCAAACCGGTGGGAGACGGTGGGGAGCTAAATATGGACGAATCCAGAGTTTATTTTGAGGGTAAATCCTATAATGTGATGGAAGCCTCTCCCACCGCCCTCGAGTTCCCGGCCAAACCGGGAAAACGGTCTGAACTCTCGTCCATACTCGAAACCCTAGAGTAGATTAGGGACTCGGGTACTCCAGGTGAATCACTGCCCGACCGTTTAGCAGAATGGATTTCCGACGTTGAGGACGATTTCGTGGAGGATGGCCTGGAGCCCTTTGAATATACGACGTTAGATCCTTTTACAAGCAGCTCTGTAGACTCTTGCTAGAGCTGACATCTTGGCTGGCCCTTTAGTGAACCGTCCCCAATATTGATGCAACCAAACGAACAGAGTTCCTCGCCTTACTTTGGGAATCTCATATGACAATTCTGCTTATTGTTGGGGAATCTTGTTGGAAACTCGCTCACAAGAAAGGCTGTATGCAGCAGATGTTCTAGCAGCTATTTTATTAGCAGCGCTTTAGTTCAGGCGTAACAGCTCTTTCAGTGAATTTCCCGTAGGAAGCCCCGCAGCGGGTCCCTAGCGTTATTGCTAACTATGAAGCAAAAGGTCCATATCTCAGTTATCCATGACGAGAACGCGCGAATCTTGAGTGCCACCCTCCTTCGATCTCGACAGCTTTTTATCAGCGGCAAGAGTACCAGTTCTGACGTCCCTAGAGTCACATTTACCCTGCCAAAGCCTATTTCATTGCTTGACTTGTGTATCAAGGAGCCAATAGCACAGCTCATAACAACGACGCTGCGCAGATGGGGGCCTGGTACCAATAAGGCTTCACTAGGAGGATCTCGGTCCGGTGCCCATTAAACCCTCATCGGGGTACGCCATGTTCCTTTCCCGAGCTTTCTTGCCGCGATATATCTACGCTCTTTCGAGGACTTTATCAGGCCTCTAGGCAATTTTTCTCTCGGGATGCAGCTACCGAATAATCGTCTTGCGAGGAGAGTACCGGCACCCGTATCTCCCGATGTATACCCCATTTCATTCCAAAACTGTTCATTTCTTCACAATTCATATTATTTCGCTCACCCAATATTCTTTGCCGCCAACAATTGTTGGCGTAGCACCACCGCGAGGCGGCCTGCCCATTCTGTTGGCTCCAGCTTACTTATAGGTATCATGAGAGCTTTATAAAACAAACGCAAAACCATCTACACAACACTGACGGAAACTCCAAACCAATCACCCCGCTCGCCTCACCAACAAAGTCACGAACGATAGGGACAACACCCTCGCCCAGCTCGACCCCTCTTACCATATCTCATCTATTCCCCACCAAGCTTCCACGGGCTTCCCTTTGAACGCAAAACTCATACGTGTCCTATCTAGTCTTCGCTCTTAATCTAGACTCTCATTGAAACCCTCTGTTTCTTTCCCCATTGTCTTTCCATCATTCGGTATACTCCTACCTACTTGGGTGTCTACCTCTCGCCCAATTCTAGGGCAGGGAGACTTTCTCGGTGCTTTAGTGATCATTCGCTCCTGAGAGCTCGACCCGCCTTCCCAACACCAAAGTTATAGCCTAGAGAGGCTGCGGCGGCGCCCGCCAAACTCTTGAGTATGTCTTAGGCCGCTATTACAATACGTGAGATAACGTCCCTACCCAAGGATCGCGGGGAACTCTTCCGGAGTGTGTCTCTCGAATCCCGTGCAAGACCCCGGCGACCACTAACGCAGTAGGGACATTGTCTCCTCACGCGTTGTCTCAGACACAAGACAGTACGCTGTCCCAAACGAGCCATGGGGTGTATCCAGGAATTGTCTCCGGCGTTGTCTCAGACTCTGTCTCAGGCACAAAATAGTACGCCACCCCAGATGGAGCCGAATTCAACCATCACACTGGCCGGTCGAGGAATTCCACATAAAAGGGGGTTCAGGCCGCGTTGCTTCACCGTTGCAAGATAGGAAATAGGATCCCATACCAACGTTTGGTTAACACGTTCGTGAGGCCCCTATTTTTTTTTTCCTTTTTTTCCTGTGGCGTCGCGACGCTGTTCAGGCGAATAGGTCGATTCATCAGCAGGACCCATGTTCACACTCGTCTCCCATTCGCGGATCGCGAGCTCCGTGTACGGGCTCGGATGGACCGCGTAGGTGAGGTCCTAATAATTTAGTATGGGAAATATTAGGGTCGGCGTAATCAACGGCCCACCCGAGCTTTGTATGTAAATACAACTGCGATCCTATTTAGATTGTAGGTCATCATAGCGCTTAGTAAACTGTGATACCCAGTATCGGCCAACTGGTTCATGGAGTGGTTTATTCAGTGCATCTTGAGGTGTGGTGTTTACGATGGCAGAGGGGCAAAAGCGCAAAGGCAAGCGGACGGGCGGATAGATTTTAATTGTGGCGAATGGTTTTGCCTCCTCAATGTATTTCCCGAGCGCTCTTCTCGAGAGACGACGCCGCCGCGAAGATGTCGCCGACAAATCTTGCATTCTTCCGTTCTGTTGCGAGATGCCGTCTGCCTCATCTCGCCCCACTGTGGGTTTAGCTGTTGCTACTCCCGGTCTAGCCTGCCGCCAGCCAGAAGCAAGTCAGACAAAAGACGTCGGCGTCCCAGTGCGGCGGTAAGGCATTACTGTGGTAAGCTCTTCTCCATCGTCGCTTCGATGCAATGCACAGGACTGGGATTAACGACCGAGATGTGGCCGCCCCGGGAGGTTGTAGCCCCTGCAGAGTACTACATGTACAAAATACTCGAAGTATAGTGGTGTACTAGTAGTTCCTGCTGCGGGCAACGGCCTCCGCCCCGATCGACTTGGCGACAAGAGATCGGATCGCAGCACACGAGTCAGGATGGGCGATGCGCAGCAACACGCCTGACCCGGTCACTCATTTCCATTACGCCCATTGCCGCCGCTGCTTTCCATGCCACAATGTTGGCGCGAGAAGGACCGAGAGGAAGGAGTCTGGAGCCAACGAGTCGCCCCAAAGACCAACTCGTCCTGCCCCTTGGAGCGAGATGGATTCGTTCAGTATCTTTCTCGCGCCACGCCACGAGCTAATCCCTCTTCCGTTGCACAGCGCGGAGTAGCCGGCAGATCTCTATCGGCTTCCGCAAAAAAGAATCCAAAAACCAAACCGGTGGGAAAGCGAAGCGAGCACCGGAGACTTGATGCTCGCACATCTCACATCTCGAGTTTGCTCTTGGAACTTGGAACTTGGTAATGGTGACAGCCAGAATAGAGCTCACTTCAGGATGTCCGGTTAGCTGACAGCGTTAGTGCACGTCAATCACACGACCCCCGATCTTTGTTCCTCCTAAATCGACTTGACAGACTGCTGCTCTATATCTCCATCCTCTCCATCCTGCACTCCTGCACTCGGTCGCGTGCATCGCCACTCGCGCGAGCCTCCGCTTCGTCGTTCCCACCCCGCATTCTGCAATGGGTCCTGCACTGTACTATCTGTCGTGCAGTGGTCCAGAGCACCCACCCGGCCCTCGAGAAAAGGCTAATCGCCATCGGTCCGTTAGGAATATTCATGTCCGGTGGCTCTACGGCGGGTTTGTTGCGGAGAGATGTGTGTGTGCTCCACTGGTGACGTAATTGATATGGGAAGGGGACGGTGCGATTGGAAGCGCTGGGTATATAGAGAGGATGGGGATGCGCCGAGGCCTCCCCCCTTTGCACATTGCTCAATCTACTGCCCCATTCCACCTTCCTCCCCGACCTGAGAAAAACAGCCCAAGGCTCTCGCCGGGGGATTACCTAGCAACAAGCTTGTTCCGCGAGACGAGACGTGAGTCCCCCATCGATATCTGCAATCACATCCACCACTGCCTCAGTCATGGCCCAACCCCGCCGCGATAGTATTAAGATCGGAAGCATAGGTGGGAGAGAATATAGGCTAGGGTCTATCTATGGCGCTGAGACAGAGCCCACGCTGGAGGAGGTTCGCGAACAGATGGCCCGGAGGCCTTCGATAGCAGAGGTCAAGAAAGAGGCTTATCGCCGTAAAAGCGTCAGCAACCGTGTGGTGACGGGCGCGTCCCAGCTCACGGTGAAGCAATCAATCTTACCAATATGCTTGGTAACGACCCTGTTCTTTTTGTGGGGTTTTGCGTATGGTTTGCTGGATGTCTTGTACGTTGGCCTGTCCTGCTAGATGTGTGCTTTACAATGTACTTGCTAACAGTCCCTTGACGAAAAACAGAAACTCCCATTTCCAAACCACCCTCGGTGTGAAAAAAGCCCAAGGTGCCGGTCTCTCTGGCGCGTACTTTGGGGCCTACTTTCTCGGCCCCCTGACTTATTCTGGCTGGATCGTCCGTCGCTTTGGATATAGATGGACTTTTATCACAGGCCTCTGCATATACGGCATTGGCGCGCTCATGTTCTGGCCTTCGGGCGTCAAACGCTCGTTCGGTGGCTTCGTTGGGTCAGCGAATACTTTTATCCTAATCCGTATATACCTAGGTGGCTAACCTTTCTCTAGTTCGATGTTCATCGTCGGTAGTGGGTAGGTATTCACCGATTTGCGCCGAGCGTCCACTAAACTAATTGCGGAGTAGGCTGTCTACTCTAGAAACGGCCGCAAACCCATTTATAGCTACGTGCGGGCCCCCAAGGTACTCGGAGCTACGGCTTAACCTGTCACAGTCGTTCCAGGCTATTGGAAGCGTCGTCGCGCCACTGCTGGCTGCACGAGTATTCTTTGCCCATGTTGGTTCCAAAGACTTAAAGACTGTGCAGTGGACTTATCTGGGTATTGCCGCGTTTGTCTTTGTCCTTGCTGTTGTCTTTTACTTCGCGCCGATCCCTGAGGTTACCGATTCGGATATGGCCGATGGAGAGGAACAAGGTACTGCGTTTGACACCGGATATGAAGATAAGCCGCTTTACAAACAGTACACACTCTTCTGGGGTATTGCCGCGCAATTCTGCTATGTGGGCTCGCAGGTCGCCATTGCCAACTTTTTCATCAACTATTGCGAGGATGTTCGTCCCGGGACTACTCAAGCAAGGGGCGCCAACTTGCTTGCCATGGCCCAGGGCCTTTTTGCTATAGGGCGTTTTGTCGCTGCATTCGCTATGAAGTTCATCAAGCCCCGCCTTGTCCTGTGGCTGTTCATGACCATGATCATCGTTTTCACATCCTGCGCTATGGCTCTGAAGGGCTATGCCGGTATTGGGACATTGTCGGTCGTTCTCTTCTTCGAATCCTGCATCTTCCCGACTATCTTTACCCTCTCTCTCCGTGGTCTCGGTCGCCACACCAAGCGTGGTGCTTCCTTCCTCGTTGCTTCCGTCTCAGGGGGTGCCGTTTTCCCCCCCATTCTCGTGAGTCAAAACTATCCTTTCAGTTAGCGAGATGCGGGGCTAATGGTCTGAGAATGTAGGGCGTCGTGGCCGACCATAGCAGCACCCATATTGCCTTAGCAGTAGCTCTAGGTGGGTTTGTGGTCTCATGGTCATTTCCGTTGTATCTCAATCTCTTCAAGGCCAAGGAGCTTGATGGATATCTCAAGTCTAAGGTTGGAATTGAAGTGAGTAGAGAAAGCTCAATGGAAGATGGTAGCTTTGATGAAAAGCCCCAAGTTGCCACCGAGGAAAAGCTCTAGTATACAGTTTGACTTGATGCCGAAATTCTAGTATTCTAGTATTCTCGTATTCTCGTATTCTCGTATTTCCCTTGTTGATGATTTGAATTGCTTTTGTTGGGACTCTAGTGTTATATAAGTTTGACGAAGTTCTGTTTAGCCACCAAGGGGTAAATAAACTCTAGTATACATACAGTAACTCGAAGCCGAGGGTGCTAATAATATTCTTTGTATTTCCCTTGTTGATGATTTGAATTTGCTTTTTTTCTCGGGACTTCTAGCATTAATTATACAAGTCCCTTTGATGAAAAGTTCTACGAAGCCACCAACACATAATAAACTCTAGTATAGTATAGAATAACTTGATGCCGAGATGCTAATAATATCCTTTTGTATTTATTTCCCTTTTTTTTTTTTTTTGGATGATTTGAATTTTGCTTTGTTGGGGGGGGGGGACTGACTCTCTAGCGTTATATATATATATAAGCTTTGATGAAGCCCCCATTAAAACCACCCCGAGGATATAAAACTCCAGCACACACAGAGTAACTTTTTGATGCCCCCAGACGGTAATATTCTCGTATTTATTTTCCCTTGTTTTGATGATTTTGTACATCCTTGTGATGATTAATATATCCTTGTCCATGATTTGTATATCTCCGTGATGATTTGAATCGTTTTCTTGGGAAATACAAGTTTGACAAGCAACTCGGTTTTTTTTTTTTGCACCCACTCACTGTATTCGGGTCCCCTTCCTTGCGCTTTTGCACTTTGTCTGATGTGGGGCGGTGGGAGTAGTGGTGGGAGTAGTAGTCGCGCAAAGAGCCACATTTACTCTCTCTCTCTCTCTCTCTCTCTCTCTCTTTGTCTGGGGAGAAGCATTGCCAACTCACTCTCCAAAACACCTATTCGGCCAAACATCCTTAAGTTTTATATTTTATTAATATTTTTTTTATTCTAGAGATATATATATATATATATATAAATATATATACAACACAATACAACACGTATCATTCACCCCAAGCCCCGAGCACACCGCCGCACCAAGCCAGCCGCCGGGTTTTCGCACAGCAACGGAGGGGACTTACAGGAGGAGGAGACTTGCCTTCCGATATCGCTGCGGTCCGGGTTAAAACCAGATTTGGATTAAATAAAAATTACTGGGAAGGGAAGGAAATAAATTCTGCAAGAAAACAAATCAAATAAAATAAATCAAAATGAATAACAAAAAAAAAGAAGAACCCCCATCTATTTTTATTTATTTATTTATTTATTTTTAGTTTCAATTTTATTTTATTGTTGTTATTATTATTACCATTATTTTCTTACAGTAAATAAATAAATCAATAAACAGACAATCAAAACAACCAAAAAAAAAAAAAAAAAATAAAACCAATAAAACACCAGGGAATATATATATTTATATATATTTATTTATTTTATTCTTATTTAATTTTAACTCCCAATTTCGATACGGGGGCGAAACCCCTGCGCATTGCAGCCCGCATTTTTGCATATTCAAACCGAAGAGTTGAGTTTTGTTTGGCGGCGGCGGCAGCAGCGGCAGCGGGTGGTGGTGGGGGGTGGGGGAATAAAAATGAAAAAAAATAAAAAAAAATAAAATAAAATAAAATAAATGCAGGCTGCGGCACAGATCACAGCCCGGCCCCAGGGGTTGTTGGGTTGATTGATTGATTGATTTTGCTCCTAGCAACTAGCACCGGTAGCAACTCCCCGGCATCTCTTCCCCCACTCCCTCTCTCTCTTTTTTTTTTTTTTTTTTTCTTTCTTCTCTAGGATGCCATGTGTGTGTGTGTGCGTGTGTGTGTGTAGTGCAGATGGAAGTGTACGTAGGTTATTGACAGGCATTCAGACACACACACAAAGAGCCAGACAGACAGAGCCTGACAGACAGACAGACAGACAGACAGACAGACAGGGACAAGGTAGTCCGGTTGGTTTGTGCGCGTGCGTGCGTTCGTGTGAGTGTGAGCCATTGTCGTTCGCTGGGTTTCAATTTTGTAGATCCCGCCTTTCAAGAGCGATGCTTTTTCTTTTTTTTTTTTTTTTCCTTCCATCATTCGGCTCCCAATGAAAATACAGAGTCTGGGTCCAGCGTAAATGGGGAGTCGTTTTCTAATTTGCCGCCCGAGACCCCAACGCGGGATGGAGGGCACAAAAGGAGGGCACAAATGGAGCAAGCAACGCGGGGAGACGGAGGAGGGGGGGGAAATGTGAATGGAATTTGTATTTTTAGTTAATCCCTCGGTCCCACACACACTCACTCACATTCGCTCGCTCTCTTGCTCAATAATGCGGCATTTCCTGCTTTCAGGCGGGGGGGGGAGGGGAAAAAAGAAAAAAAAAGAAAAAGAGAATTACCAGATAATCTTGAATTAATCCCAAAAATAAAAATAAAATAAAAAATAATACGAAGTGCAATAAAAGCCAAGGGCCAGAAGACGGCAGAAACACGACTAATGTTTGATTAGAAAAGATTTCCCTACACCGCGACCGAATCCAGGCGGCCTTGAGTTGAATCAGAGACAATATCAAAATAGAGGCCGCAGAAGAATGGGGGAGGACAAGAGGAAGCGAAAATAACGGCCATCACATGAAAATGACTATATGCAGAACGTTAACCTCAACAAGTAGAACAAAAGAGAAAAAAAAAAAAAGCCGTTTCCCCCCAAAAGACGGCACAAGGCCTAGAATCCCAAATATTACGTCCAACAACCCCTGCCACGCTACCCAACACCTCTCACCCCCTCTCCACCTCTCAGCAATCACCCCAATGCAAAACCCAACAGGTATTGTTAACAGACGGATAAGCAGGGCAAGAGACAGGATGGCAGGAGAAGACACATGGTTTCAAAGGAAAATCGTGACCATGCCGACAGGTGAAAAAAATTTTCCTCCGGGATCCAGGTTGGGATGTATGTGCATTGTTCACGCGGGGTTGCGTCGATGCAGCCAATCTGCACTGGTATCTCCCAGAGATTTCATTTCCTTCGACAGGGAATAGAAGGGTTCATTCGTCATTCGGTCGTCGCGATTCATCATGGTTGCCCAATATGCGGTTGTTCTTTGCTCGCTCTCTTTTTTGTGTGATATGGTATCTCGTCATTAAAAGTTCGTTGCCGTCATGTCGATTCCGCGGAATATGGCCAGACCCGTTGTTGATGAATGAATAGGTTTTAAAGTTGGTTGAAGGAGAAGACAATAAGCCATTTGCGGTCCTACCTGGTTCCACCGGAGAACTTAAAAAGCTTCGAGAAAGTAATAGAAATGCCCCAGCTACTCTTGGGGAATGCATCAAAAACGTAAAAATCACAAAGGCCAATTTTTAATCCACCGCACTGCTGCCGAGCAAGCACTAATCTTCGTGCCATCTGCCAAATTCTCTATCCGAGATGCAACCTTCGATATGTCGTAGCATCATCCGTCATCATTCATTCTAGACATCGTTGAAAAGATGCACGCTCGTGTCATTTGTTGCCGTTCTCTACTCCACCACAATTTCCACACCCGACTGAACGTCGAGTTCACCACCACTACCTTGACGGGTATTATGGTGCACAGGCTGACGTCTTGGGAAGCCAGTCCCCGGCGCCGGACCTCGTGGTTGCCGTACAGGAGCCTGGTTCCGAGATTGATCATCGTATCCCATACTGAAAGAGCGAGAGCCCGAGCTGCTGATACCCGTACCAACCGGATGCTGACCGTCACGATCCAAAGAGAGCATTGTACGAGGGTCTCTAGAATCCCGGGACATGCCGCCGCCCACACCGAGACTTCCTCCGAGAGAGCTTGTTAGAGTCATGTTTCCGAGACCATTCACTAGCATCGATTCCTCGCGGTTCGAAGGCGTGGCTGTGGGCGTAAGACTTGGGGTAGTCGATGCAACACTAGCTCCGCCATACTCAGCGTACCTAGAAATCCCGGCTCCTAGAGCGGCTGGGAAGCTAGCAGAAGAGGGAACGGGAGATGGGGTGTACGATCGGAGGTCCGCAAATGACTTTGCAGCACGTAGGTTCTGCCCCGCGGCGATTCCACTGCCGCCTGGCGACCCGGGAATATCCAGAAGCGCAGACTGACCCCTTAGGGTAGAGTAAAGGCCTGGGTCCGAGCCCCGAGCATCGCTGAAGTCCATGGTCGCGGCTCTGTTAAGGACACGCCGCTGAGATTCTCCGGGGTGAACAGTCGTGGGGATCTGTGGGATCGGAGGGCTGACGCTATTTCCTGTTGGGGGAGCCCGGAATACATGAACCTGTCGCTGTTCTCCATTCCCTCGTGAGACGTGAGCCAGGGCCATGTGGTGAGCAAGAGTATGCACGATACGTCGTTGGGCGGGAGATAGCGTGGATGGGAAAATAAGAGCTTCTCTCGCTAAATCATCTCTAAATAGCAAGAGCTGTGAGTAAAATTGGAGTGTCTGAGGATCATTCAGGTCAACATCTAGAAATACTATCTGTTAGCCTTGCCTCTCTGTCGTTCTTGCTCGATCAAAGATTCAGTAAGACTTGCCTGGTTTTGAACTTCTCATGGATACCGGGGATGGGGAAGTTGCTGGAATGGTGGATGATAGAGACGTCATGGATGGCTGTTGATGCAGCTGTGAGTTGCCCATTGGTCTATGTTGTTCTTCTAGCTGGCCACGCCTCTCTCGCTTTTCTCTCTCGATGCGTTCTCGCTCCGCGAGAGGCAGCATTTTCTTATACTCTACTCGTAGCTTCCGCCCTTGTAGCTCAAAATGGTTCAGATGTTCAATAACCGCTGCAGTCTCTTCTGCAGTGGTGAAGTTGGCAAATGCTAGTCCTCGGAAGACACCATTGTCGAAATGGTAGTTGAATGCATAAGGAAGAGGCAAACTGAGATCTGTCATGAGTTGTACAAGCTGTTCCTTCTTCACCGCAAAAGGAATGTTCTTGATTACAATAGCTGTAGGAATTAGCTCCTCATCAGGGTCGGAGTTCATAGTTTCAGCTCGCATAGTCTGGCCAAGGGGTACAGCACCCAGTCCTGAAAAAGGATTCACGCCTGGCAAAGCTGGTTGATCGAGCCAGGTCTGTGTGATTATATTTTGTTTTTTTAGCTTGGTCAGCCTTCATTAGCCCTTCAGGAAGTAAACTTGAAAGGAGCTTACCGTAGGGAGAGGAGCACGCTGTCGAGAAGGTTTCATTCGTCCAGTCGCTCCCAGTGCAGCCAAGTTTCCTGTTCCCCCAAACCCACTTGGATTCCATGTTTGAGCTCCAGACATGTCATACCCGTAGCTTGCAGCGACATTTAGCCTGTCATATCTATTTGTTTCGTACCTTGCAGCATGGTCTTCTGCCGTATACAACCCCCCAGGCAACTGCCCAAAGGCATCAAATTGCCTCGAGGAGGAGCGATGTAGCGATTGCTGCGGCTGCTGACGATGTGATCCCGGCGAGCGCGCAGACCCACTATTATCGTAATACATGTCGTGGTGATGGCGATGATGGCTGCTCATTTCAGCAGTCTGCAGCCCTTTGCAAGATCTCTACCGCTCGCGGATGTGCCTTTAGACGGTAGTATTACTCAGAGGAAACAACGTGTTGGGTATGAGAACTAGCTGGATAGAATGGTTATAGAGAGTGAGAAAGAGCGGGCGGCTGGTTTGACGGTGAGGTGCGGGATTATTCGTATGGGCTGATGCTGGGGCCGTCGAGGTGATGCTGTATCGCAACGTGATGGGGGTCGTTTGGCTGTGCAGCGGGTTTGCTTTTGCTTTTGCCGACACGGCCAGCTGTGACGTTGGACAGAACTCGAAAAATTCGTTGTTCGTAGCTCGTAAGTAGCGTGGGACTCGTCAAGTAAACGAAAGTTGGGGCGTGATGCGGTGAGTCCGATAAGGAGGAGAGAGAGAGGGAGGGAATTAAAGTCTGGCAGAGCTTCCAAATGTGCTGGCTAAGGCGTGCGTTGAGATGACGAAAAATTGTTGCGGCTGGAGGAGATATAACACGCGGCCACAGACGAGGAAAAACGCGCAGCCAAAATGCAGGAAAAAGCCGAGGTATCGATGGCCGTGATAAATCATGTACTGACGATGAAGTCAAAAGGGGAGACTAGATTCGACAAGGCCGTCGAGGAGAGTGGGATGCCGGGGTGGTCGATCGTTCTTGTACTTTACGGAGTACTGCCACCGTAGGGATTGTGGATTGCGGTAATAGCACCACCAATATTGGGTCTGAAGCTTTTCTCTTCCGTCGCAGGCTGTCAGCCAAAGAGAGTGGCGGACGGAGCCCTGAGTCGATGATTGGATTGTCGGGGCGGGCTTCTCTTGCGCGACGCGGGGTCTCTCGGGATGGGTTGGTCTGATGGTTGGCTGGTTGGTGTAGCAGGAGGGATACTTCGCGAGCAAAGAGCGGTGGTTGACTCGAGTGATATTATTCAGGAGGCCCACAAATCACAACAGGCCGAAGCGCAAAGAACCCGTCCGTCAGCTCCGGAAAATGTCTGACTTCTATGCAACTAGAGTACCTGTGACTCCGCTGTGCTCCCTCAGGAAATGGGCTTTCAGAAGATGTGGTTGGAACGAAAGGCGGCGAAAAATTTCCCTAGCATCACTCCGCGTAGAATCTAGAACTGCTCTGGGTGCGTGCCACCAACGAGCAGTGCCCCAGTCGTATTCCCTTGGGGCAATAATTCCCGGGATTGGGAGGTCGATGCGCACGATCGCGGGGAATGCCTGGGAGCAAGTTGCTCTGCGACTGCTACGTACAAAAACCGCGGTGCAGCTGAACACTACGCCGTACGTTTCGAGAACTCATGGGATGCGGTGAGGGCAGCCAGCCGGCGGCAGCATCAGCAGCAGCAGCATCAGCAGCAGCAGCAGCAGCAGCAGCAGAAGCAGCAGCAGAAGCAGCAGAACCGGGGCCGAGTAATCGGCAGCGGACGATGGCTGGATCGGCAGCATTGGTTTACGCCGCGGACGGCCATCGAATGAGACGTTCTGCCTGTCCAAGCCCAGCAGACCTAACGCATGCATGCTAAAGGGGTCCGCACTACTCTGTACAAGAACGATCTCTGTACTGAGTCCGATATACATAACTTCATCTTCGCCGCACCCCCTCAGCTGGTGCTGCGAGCCTTGGGGGCCTTCGGCGACGCCTGGTGCTGCGAGCTAGAGCACTCTCGACCGCGGAAGAAATTGTTCGTAGCCGTGGCCTCCGTTCAGGGCATGACAGCCCCATCCTTTGTCACTTTGAAACGGCTTGGTGATTGCGTTGCGTGGCGGCGGTGGGCCAATCGCTGGATGCGGGTCCCGGAGCTGGGCTTCTTACCCGTGCCCCAACGCTCAACTGCTCCACAGGATACGATACGGAGCGTGGACTGGCGCAAGTGGAGCTGCTTACCCCGTCCAACGGAGAGACTACCGCGAGTAACTACAAGTAACCTGCGACGACAGTTCCACTGCTACTCGCCGTGGACAATGCACCACTACCACCACCACCACCACCACCCCAGAGAAAACCCCGGCAAACCAAGCAAACCAAGCAAGCCAACCAACCTCCCCCTCCCCCCCATCCTGCGTTGAGCGGGCAGAGCCGTTCTCGCTAGGCACGTTCCCATCTTGACGGCGGGATCGCATCGCTTCCCGTGATTGGACTAGCATCCGCAAAAGCCATTCGCTCTCTGCAGCCGACCAAGCCCTCCTGTTACTGCTGTTACTACTGCTACTGCTGCTACCGCTATACTGCTGGCTTTGCATGTGGGTTGTCGGCAGAAGAGACGTTTCAGCATCAGACACGCTCCCACAACGCTCCCATTTTCCCTCACGGGCAATGCTGACGATAGATTGTGGCGTGAACATCCAGATAAGCAGTTTTTCCGTCATCCAGTCGCGCCCTGATAGAATCATTGATGGGTTTCTGGGGTGCCCAGCCAATTGTGGGCCCAGCCGTGACCCAGAACTTCGGTTCAGTCCTGTGATAGCATTCTAGCCGCTCGACTCCCCCCCCAGCGGGTCCATCCGACTGGCCAGCTCGACCTTGGGACATGATCAGAAGGCAGCTTGCAAAAAAGAGGGATTATCTAGATCCAGAGCGACGTGCATGAGGGAGGGACAGGAAACTGGGACCAATTCGAATCATGTGACGTTATGGTGGGGTCATGTCACTTTTCTTTGTAACCGATCAAACTGCCGTGTCGTATTTTTCAGCCATCTTTTTTTTTAAATAATGATAACAACACTGTGCAATAATAATAATAATAATAATAATACCAGTGTGTATGTGTGTGTGTGTGTGTGTGTGTGTGTGTCCGCGCGTGCGCACGATTCCAACACGGCCACCAAACCAAACCAAACCAAACCAAACCAAAACCAAAACCCCAACATTGATTGCAGGCTATATAATCTATCGATGGTTTTATTCATGAGATGTATGCACCAGTTAACCAGTTAACCAGCAAAGTAACCACAGTAACAACCAAAAAAAGTGCTTTGTATGTACAATGTAACATGTACATTGTACAATATACCGTACAAAATAAACGTACAGTTGTTGTGTTGGATGTACGTCAGCGGGGAGGGGGGCATCTCCATCTCCAGCTCCATCAAACAAAGCAAGTCTCGCTCTCGCTCGCTTCTCGGCTGCTCTTTCTTTCTTTCTCTCTCTTTCTCGACAGGCTGACATTGCAGTTTGCTTCTTACGGAGCACGTAGCCGATGTAATCGCCATTAAATCGCAAAACCCCAAACCTTTTGGGGAAGGGAGAGGGGGGGGGAAAGGAAAAAAAGGAAAAGGTGTGGGTCCCCCCCACCCCCCGTCCTCGCCCTCGGAAAGGAGCAGGTCAAAAGAAAAGAGAAAAAAGAAAAAAAAAAAAAAAAGACAAACACACATTAGTTATGGAGTCTTCCCTTTGGGGGGTTTTCTTTCATTTGCTTTATTTTTTTTCTATTTTATTTTACTTTATTTTATTTCGTTTTATCCACAAGCCGCCGTGGGATGAAATAGAAAAAAACATTAAACTTCCGGCAATCTTCCTCTTTCCGCCGCTGGTGCGGGGGGATGGGATGGGATGGGATGGGATGGATTGGGATGGAGGGGGTTTCCCGTGCCTAGCTAGCTAGCTTACGCTACATAGCTAGCATACTAGTTATACTATGCTTCAATTCACCAAAGCTCCCCCCAGCCAAAAAAAAAAAAAGAAAAAAGAAACAGTTGCCACAAACCTTGTTAGACGATCAGGTTTCACCACGACGAAAAATCTCTGGATTTTACTTACTTTACATTCGCAACCAGCGGAAGCGGGGGGGTGGAGCGCTGCCCTCACGGCCCGGCCGCCAGGATGACCCGCCCCGGCCAGTTGTATCGCAGGCTTTTCGGTGTTTGTAGCAGCCAGCCAGCCAGGGCCACAAGACTCGAAAACAGGTCTGTGCAGCGAGCGAGCGCCGCTTCCAAGAAGAAGAAGAAGAGAGAGAGATGGAAAGTGATGATTTTTTTTTTTAGCGCCTTTGTGATTTGTCCCGCATCAGTGCCCAACAAAGAAAGACAAAACGCCAAGCTTCCCCTCTTCTTCTTCTTCTTCTTCCCCCCAAAAACCCACCTTGCATACCAGCCAGCCAGCACCACCGATTCGAAACATTCCGATTCGACCACCACCACCACCGCCGCCGCCGCCGCAGCACGTGGGGTTTCCAAAGCGCCTTCTTCTCCATCTCATGCACCAACCCCCCCCACACACACAAAAACGTATGGCGTCGGCGGCTTAGCTCACATGTCCCCACCCCCTAACGTAGTAGCAAGCAAGCAGCACGTGCTCCTTGCTGCTGGGGTCACCCGAGAGAGTGTTTCTTTCTTTCTTTCTTCTTTGGGAAGGGAAAAAAAAATAAACATAAATATGCCATGTCGTAAATGGATGTGAGTGAGGTGATATCCACACAGGCAGGAAGGAAGGAAGGAAGGAAGGAAGGAAAGGTTGGGTTCACTCATCTCATGTCGCCGCCGCGGGGATGATGATGATGATGATGATGATGATGATGATGACGATTGACGTTGGAATCAGTAGTAAAGCCTGTCTGGGATGGGAAATTTTTCATATCGGAACCAAAAAATAAAAATAAAAATAAACACTACGACGGATTCTGGTCTCGTCTGGAGAGTGTCGGAATTAAATACGTCATAATCCATCATCATCATCATCGTCATCATCGGCTTGTCTGGATACGTCGTTTGGGGAGGGGGGAGGGTGGAAACAGAGAGAGAGAGAGAGAGTCACTCCTAGTCGACTTGGGGGGCGTTTGCTTTTAATCAAAATGTATTTTTTGGGTTGTGGGGAGGAGGAGGAGGAGGAGGAGTCAAAAGACAAAGAATCAATCACTGATAAGTCGACTTGGGGGTATTTAACTTTTAATCAAGGTGTATTTTAGTTGGAGAGGGAGGGAGGGAGAGAGAAAGAGAGAGGGAGGGAGGGGGAGAGAGAGGGAGGGAGGAAACCCCCAACAGCTTGGTGGTGTGTGTGTGTGTGTGTGCCAAGTACAACACCAAAAGCTAACTACCTAGCTAGCTAGTCGTGTACATGCAGTTTTTCGTGCCAAAGTGCTTCCCCCCCCCCTCCCCCCAGCTGAGCTGGGTTCCGTAGCCTCCTCTCCTCAGCGGGTGCTTCCCCTAGAAGAGCCCTTTCCATTGTTCCCCCCATGTTCCTTCTCTCCCTGTTGCTGTCCCTCATCGGCCTCCCTCAAGGCATCCATAATTGCTTGTGCCTCCTGCATATCGTCGAGGTCGTGAGACTTCAAGCCATAGGAATGTGAGAAGTGATGTAGATTGTCCCAGCCGCCATCTTTCAGCATACTGTAGGTTGACTTTCTATCACCCGCGGATCCGGCGGCGTTGTTGTTGCTGTTGTCGCCCCCGCCGTTGTTGTGTGATGACCGTTTTGATGGCATTGTACGTAGGGAAAGTAAGGCTGTGAGAGAAAATCGGGAGTAGACTGGAAATGATTAACGTGAGTAAATAAAGGACTGCAATCAAGAACGTGGCTCACTCGATAATGCTGGAAGAGTAGTATGTTGGAAGAGATGGTTTTGATGTTTGGTTTTGGTGCTATGCTGGTTGGGATGGGCGGGCGTTTTGTAGTTTACAGTACAAAGTAGATGACTAAGCAATCACATTTCTCTGCGCTCCCAAAGGAAAGGTACCGGAAAGAGCTTATGGAGAGGTAATAAATCCAGAGTATTTAGTATCCAAAGGTTGCACTATACTGTAGAGTAGTAGAGCAGTGACTAGAGTAGCTTTCCTTTTTAGGAACGGAAAGGTGATTAACTCTTGGATGCTAGAGAGGTCCTTTGTCGGGATGCTGTAAAAGAAAGCAGAGAAATGTATTTTCTTTGGGCTCGTAGTCCACTAGTGCGTACGGAAGGGCCTTCAATCCAGCTTCAGTTCTCGTCAGAGTCCGCAGAGTTTGTTTAACTATAGGCATTGGGTGATTAGGCACGCGTTAGACTTTGGGCCTCCTTTCCTTGATATGCTGGAGACCATACAGGGATGCGAACGCGCAGGGACAGGCAGACGAGCCACAAAGAGCGATAGGCCTGAAGGTGTTGCTGAGTTGGTCTATCAAACGGGACAGTTCTGGATCGTGGACGGGAGCCTCCAGAAGACCAAGGTGGTGAAGGACAAGCCGGACTGCCGGGGTATTAGTAGTTGTCGCGATCTGCGTCATCGCTGGACAATGACTGGAGCTGGGGCAAGAGCGTATGCAGAGATCTGCATCGAGCTTGTTGACAGATTAAGTGTATTCCACGTCAAGAGGTGCTCCATGGTCGGGAAGTACCCTTATCAGACGCACCACAGGTCCAACAAAGCCGGGCGAGTTGGGGATGTGGATGTGGATGCGCCAGATAACATGGCCCACCGTCTGAGAGAGATCCAGCAATCCCGGTCCTGTCCTGTGTCCTGTTCGAGGGAGGGGAAGGACGCTTTGCTGCCGGCGGGCTCATGGAAACGCAGAGCGGACGATACGCACGCTTCCCGCTGGCGGTGCAGTGACTCATGAGGCACAGGGCGCACGGCCGCCATCGCTGCCATCGCTGCCATCGCCGCCGTTCCTCCTGCTCTGTTTCGTGGACGCTCTTGATGGTTCTCCCGGCGGCGTTGAGTCTTGGGTCTTTTGAGTTGCGACCGAGATGGAGGGCGTTTCGGCTGGTGAGCCAATCACCGCAAGAGCCTCTTGTTACACGTCTGTCGTTCGGGCGGTGAACGCTTAAACGTGAACGCTTAACGACATAGTTCGGCCTCCGCCTCGTTCTGCAAACCTTCACTTCACGCTCCATTGATCTCCTTGGCTGCTCTGGGGGAACTGTCTGTCAGACGCCATACAACTGTATACGCCGCATTCGAACACTCCCTCTGGCTACGCTCTCCCGATGGTCTAGTCGGGCTTTTCGCACCTGCATTAAGCGCTGCCCCATTTCCCAGCCTGCATCATCCCGAATCTCTGCACTTGACATCAACAACCCCTTCTCTCTCGAGCTTTCTGCACCAGCACTTTTGTCTGGGCAACAGAGGTGCCGGGACACCCCAACGCCTCCCGCCTTTGGCTGCCGCCTTCTTTTAATGATCGCTGGGACAACCCGCCATTAAAGCGTCTATCGTCGCTGCCCGCAACACACTTCTTCCCCTACCTCTGGATCCCCACGCAGGATCCAGCCGGCAGATCCTACTGCCTCCGCGTACGCCAGCTCCTCTTCTAGATTAGTACCCGTTGGCGGGCGCGAGTGGGAGGGACAGTGCAAGACCTGGGGAAGGGTTGGACGCATAGGAGAGTCTTCCCTCGACCTAAGAAAGCGAACGCTCAACGCCAACACCCCGCCTCGAACCCACGACGAGCATAAGCTGCGATGCCCCCACAAGCGAATTCCCGTAAACGGCCCGCTCCGGGTGCATCTCCAACCATGCAGCAGCAACAGCAGACGTCTCTTCATCTTCCACCTAGGTCGCCTTCTCCACGTTTAACAGACGATCAGTTTTTCAAGTGGGGCCAGGGCTCAGCAGGCAATACTTCATCTTATCCTAACTCCACTACGGCTTACAACGCAACACTCTACCATGGTATCGCCGGGGGTTTAGCGAATATGGCTCAAGCCACACAGATTCCCAACAGCCAACACCCCCCTCAGGCGCCATCCTCGCCATCCAACCAGATTGCGCGCAGATCGATGAACCAGTCTCTAGTTTCTAGAGGACGGGCTTTCAATAGTGGCACCAATAACACTACCCCGTGGCCAGGAGATTTCGGAGATGGAGGAGGCCTCGAACTACAAGGTAGTGGGTGGATAAGCAATAGCGAGGAGCAGCTGGAGCAAAAGGCACTAATTGCAAAGCGAGAGGCTCAAGCGAAGCGGAAGCAAATCCCCCCCTTTGTACAGAAACTGAGCAGGTATGGTTTGCCCTTGCCCTACGCTACTTGCGCCTAACTCACATGGCTTCCATAGCTTCCTCGATCAATCCAAAAATACGGATCTCATAAGATGGTCTGACAGCGGCGACTCGTTTATTGTCCTGGATGAAGATGAATTCGCAAAGACGCTAATTCCTGAATTATTCAAACACAACAACTATGCATCATTCGTTCGACAACTTAATATGTACGGTTTCCATAAAAAAGTTGGACTATCAGACAATTCGATGAAGGCAAGCGAGCGCAAGAACAAGAGCCCGAGCGAATATCACAATCCATATTTCAAACGTGGACATCCCGATCTCCTTTGGCTCATCAATAAGCCGAAAAACTCACAAGCATCCAACCGCGACGGTAAGAAGACTGGCAGGAAAGGGGTAGTGAAGACTGAGGAGGGAGACAGAGGGAGTGATGATGATGGATCGGGAGACGACAATGACGAATTCTCGAAAAGCCACTCGGGACAGCATGATGTGCCTCGGATCACTGGCGGCGGAGGAGGTGGGGCTGGGGGAGGCGGAGGCAGAGGCCTGATTGCGCCCAACGACGGGGGAGGAATTGTGGCCAAGAGAGAGCTGGCTGATGTCCGGTCACAACTTGAATCGATAAGGCAGCACCAGAAGGTCATTTCGACGCATATAAATCGGTTGCGGAAGGATCACACTCAACTTTACGAACAGGCCGTTGCTTTTCAGACTCTTCACGATCGACACGAGAGTTCGATTAACGCCATTCTTACCTTTCTAGCCACAGTGTATAATCGGAGTCTCGAGGGCCACGGGGGGCAAAATTTCGCTAGCATGTTTGGAAATGCTATTCCCCATGATACCCAGGGCCAAGGAAACGTAGTCGATGTTGGTGACGTGGCGGATCAGGGATCCGACAACCAAGTGCAGCGACGCTTCCGGAGGCAGCCCCTTTTGATAACTGCACCTCCGAGCTCGGGGGAGCCGGGAAGGGTTTCTACCCTCTCTCCGGCTGCCTCTGGTTCGAGTGCGCAGGCATTCCAGCCTCTCTTTGGCCAGTCGCAGCAACCACAGTATCTCCAGCCTAACCAGACCCCGGCCCAGACCCCTGCCCAGTCCGGGGCTGTCGAAGAACTTCTTGACCTGCGGTCTTCAGGTGCCTCTCCATCCATCAAGTCTGACGTTGACGCTCAATCCACTCCACCAGATATCCCACAGAGAGATATTCTTTCCATCATCAATTCTGCTAATGCCACTAATAACATACAAGGCGTGCGTTATGATTTCCCCTCGGCGCTCTCACATTACGAAACCTCTAACGGCAACTCCCCACTTACGCCGAAGCAACGAAACGCGATGCTACACCTGATAGCAAATAACACCAACGCATCTGCTACTGGCACTAACAACGCTTTGCTATCGCCAACACCACCACCTGTACCGAGCCTAGACCAGTTCGGCAGTACGCAGCAGGAGATCGATATGCTGGCTAGGCTTCAGGCGGAACAGGATGCTAAGGTGCAGAATCTAGCCAATATGGTGCAACCGTTAAGTCCCACTGGCGAGATTCCTGGACTGACAGATGGCCAGTACTACAATGGCCAGGGCCTAGACGGAACCGGAGCGTTGGATTTAGATCAAATCTTCAATAGCGGCGATTACTTCTCAAGTCATGGAGGCGGCGATATGGATTTTGTCACTGACGTTGGTCTCGGCGATGGTGTCAATATCTTTGATGGAACGGCTGACGGCGGCGATAGCGGAATGAACAATGATGACAGCAATAGGATTGTGGAGACATTGGACAGTAGCGAATCTGCGAGCCCGTCAAACACAGTTGAGGGCGGAACGCCGGAGGAAATAGGGAGTCCCAGCAAGCGAAGAAAACGTGGCTAACTCTGATTACCGCACACGTTTAATCTTTCGCTCTCCCTCCTCTATCACCTGTTCAGGCGCTCTCCGATTGCTTTTCGACCCTCTGCATAGACGCAATAGAGGAGTCGCCATTACCGTGGCGGGATCTGCAACGAGGCATGTATTAAGTGGCTTGAGTCATTACTATGGACACTTTTTGCCTCCCATCCCTAGTTATATCTCATCCGTTCCTTTCCTTCTTGTGTCTCCTCCCCATTTGTGGCAAATCAGAAGACAAAAATCCTGTTTTTATTGCGTGAGGCGGACTGGCTGGCGGGCGAGGGCTGCACATTTTTGATTTCATATTGCAGAAAAATCGGCGTGGTGTGGTTGACTGGCTTTCCACCTCGTTATGATTTTCCCTTTCTCCTAAACCGGGTGGGAAGGTAAAAAGGCTCTCTACGGATAAAAATAATCTCAACAAAAAGTTTCCTGCCCTGACAGGTTTTTTTTGCTTCTACTTTGTTTATATATCCCCGTTTTAGCGTGGGCCAGCGGTATGTATTCAAATAAAACAAGGGAAAATTATTCGTCCGGCGCATTTTTTAGTGCGGTTGTTTTATCCTTGCCCGTGTTAGCGTTGTGGTAGATTAAGTTTGTTGCATATATAGTGAGAGCAAGTGAGTTTGCTCATCATGTCTTGATAATATCACATGGCTTTTGTATGCACCGCGATATGATACACAATTAAGTGTAGCGAAGTAAGGGGAAAGGGGATGGCCACAGTACGGTCTTTGACTCCATTCATTTCTCCTTTCTACTGAAGAAGTAAGGGGGAGCAATGGACTATGAAATAAGTTCATGCTTCGTTTTCGTCTTCGCCTTGCCATTCACATCTTTCCCCTTCCTATTCGTCGCCTTGGTTCCGTCTTCTTCATTGTCTTTACCCCTTTGCCCTTTGCTATCCCCTTTTCCGCCTTGGCCCCCCGGCCATTTGGCTTCCCCCTCGCAATTTCTAGCCCCTGAGCTTGGCTCCGTGGCCCACTCCCATTTACTTTCTCCGGCTGGATCTTCGGTTTGTGAGCAAGGGCAGCCTTGGGATTAAGCCCCTTTTTGCGCAGCATACTCCTTTGAGCGCGCTCCATGTATACCCGGTCCTCCTCCTCGTCCCAGTCGCCAAAACTATCATCTTGTTTGTCATCATCATCCGTCTCGCGAATAGGTTGTTTGTTTTCAAAGTCAGCAAGCTCAGAGCTTGCGTCTCTCTGAGACGATACACAGGGGGCATTAGGTGACGGGCCAGTTTTCTTGAATTTAGACACAAAAAACCCATCCACATTGTATGTGTGTGGATAGTACCGTCTCGTTAACTTCATTTTTGGATCGAATTTCTTGCCCATATAGCTCGTGAAGCCCTCAACACCAAAGGTCAACCCCGTTTCGACGAGTTTCACATTAGGGCGCTTGCGCAGCGCGTATTGCACAACCTGTTCGTTTTCCTCGACGGTCACGCTACAGGTCGAATAGACAATGTAACCACCGGATTTGCTGGTATGATCGACGGAGTCGATGGCCGCTAGGATCAACTGTTTCTGCCGATGCGGGAGAACCATGAAGTCTAGTTCTGTTTTGTTGGTTTTGACACTAGCATCCTTGGATATGACGCCGGTGCCCGAACAGGGGGCGTCGAGCAGCACGCGGTCGAAACCGCCGATGGTCTTGGGGAACTCTCGGGCATCACAATTGCATACAATTGTATTTTTGACGCCGAGACGTTGAATATTTCCAATCAAACCCTTTGCTCTACTCTTGTTAACGTCGTTGGCAAATATACATCCGGTATTTTTCATCAGAGCGGCTATATACGTGGATTTTCCACCTGGAGCTGCGGCCATATCGAGGACTCTTTCCCCTTCCTGTGGTGCAAGAGCCATCACAGGTAGGAACGACGAAGCAGCTTGTAGGATGTAATGGCCGGCCAAATATTCTGGCGTGGCACCGAGCGGAACCTGGCTCTCGAAAACCTGCAATCCAACTTTGGACCATTTGCCTACAGGTTCCAGTGTCACCCCACGATTGATGAGTGCTTGAGCTAGGTCTCGTCTATGAGTCCGTAGGGTGTTTGTTCGGATAACAAGAGGGCGGGGAGTTTCGTTGGCTTCAAAGAATGCAAAAGCCTCCCGAGGTGGGAACAGGTTGAGTAGCTTTTCAGCGAGGTAGGGAGCATAGCCGTAGTATGCACAAATGTCTTTTAGGAACTGGCTCCTATACTCTTTTCGAGAGTGGCCTTCTTCAGATAGTGTAGAAAAGTCGTCCAAAACACGGATGGTATCGGTGATACGCGTCCGTAAAAGCTGTAAATTCGGAGCTAATATGCTGCGAGGGTCAACTACCTCCTCTTCGCCTGCGTCCTCGAGGATCTTGGGGCGGTCCCCTGCGATATTTGTCTGCATGGCCGACTCGTCCAACTCTGCCTGTGCCTCCGCTGCCTCTTCCCCTAGCTGTTCATCTAGCCGTCTCGATAGCCCCGCAATATTAGCGGCCGTAAGCCTCTCCTCTGCGTCGGATGCATCTTCGTCTTCTGAGAACATGGTCTTCTGTTGATTATCGTCCGAGTCATATATTGAGGAGCCTGAGTCACTGAAAATTTCGCCGTTCTCTTCGCCTTCACGATCTAAATCCTCTGCGTCGCTACCCTCATCTGTTCCATTGCCTCCATCTGTGTCGTTGGAGCAGTCCAGAGGTGGTTGGACCGTAGATTTTGCGACTTTCGCATCAGCTTTGTACTTCCCTGAGGGTGGAGAGTCTGCATTGGAGCCAGTCTTTCCCCTCGCCTTCTGCTTGCTAGAGCGATCATGTTCTTGCGGCCGGGGCTTTGTAATCTTTCCTTCGAGGGCTCTTCTCTTTTTACCGGTTGGAAAGTTATCGGTTTCGTTGGCCTTGCGCTTTTTTAGAGAGCTAATGAGGGCTTCATCCAGTGGTGGAGGTGGACCTTGCTTTTTCATTCGCCGTCCGACGCCCATCGTCAGAATTGCTATTTCGTCGCTGTTGCCGTCGCTGTTGCTGCCGTCGATAGGCGGTTTGTGCGAAGTTTTCAGAAAAGTTTTGGGGCCCAACTGAGTTTAGTGGGGAGGGTAACGGCGTGGAGGTCTGCCGCGCCAATTGCACACCCTTTGGGAGCCGAGTCCATCACCGGATCTCCGACGTCTGATAGTTACGGCGCAATGACCGAATCGACATTTGCGAAGCAGTTCCTTTCTGCCCTGGATTCCCGGCCGGTGGTTATATCGAGCGACCATGTGGAAGACCCGAAGAAATACCCGGCCCGGCCTGCGGTATGTGTCCTGCTCTCTTTTGCTCCGCAGGCCGCAGCTAATTGGGCAATCATAGTATACGCTCCCCAAGATGTCACGCCTCATGAAGAAGCGCAAGAGGGTCGCTCCCGGCCAGGAAGCCTCCATTGACATCACTATGAAATCGCTTCGCAATCCTCCTTTGGATATTGCGCTCCCTAGACAACCGCGTTCGACAACTATCCTAAGCCTAAAGACCGCAATCTCGGAGAAGTATGGGGTACCAACCGAAAAGATCCGGCTTCTCCTCAAGAAGAAGCCATGCCCAGACCTGAAATCGATGAAAGACTTGGTGCCTGAAGGTGAAGGGGAGGTGGAGTTCAGCATTATGGTTATGGGGGGAGTGGCACCAGTTGCATCAGAGCATGGCATTGGTCCGGTCACTAAACCTTCAGAAGCATCTACTGCACAAGGGACTTACGAAGAGGTACTACTTAAATCCGAGTTCTGGGATGAACTGAAGGGCTTTCTGAACCAGCGACTGAAGGACGAAGCCAGTGCGGAAAAGATATATGCAGTTTTTAGGAAGGCGTGGGATAAACAGAGCGCCATGCAGTCATAAACCCTAGTACATAGCGAAATACCTGATTAAGTCTAAGCGGCGTATTTGACTGTATGCTTTGGCCCGGGCTAGTATTCTGTTTTGCGGATATTTGCGAGCCGTTTGAAGCGCTATTATTACGCTAAAGGTTTTTAGCGGTGTTTTTGTGGCAGCTCTCGTTCACGGGCAGGTCAATACTATCAGTATGCTCAACTACGCTACTCCTTACTATTTTACATTATATCCGCCAATATGGGGCGGTATCGTCATGGCTGTGCGGGGGTATTTGTAATATCCCGTCAACAGATTGATCCCTCCCCTATTCGGCCGACTTTATGAAGAGCCTGTGCCACAAGCGCTACTGATTCAGTCAATACCTCATTGGATACAGGCCCGTATCTACAAGGCCACACTCGCTAATCTAATACCTTCAACAAGCTTGCTTGCGCGAATCGCCAGTTCGAACCACAATACTGATATAGGGCTACACCGTCGAGATTGAGAAACATCAAGACGGCTATCAACACGACGATACGGCCACAAGTACCGTTCTAGGCATCAGTGATCCACCTCGGATAAGTCCTGGCCCTAGCTCGGCACTGGCGCTCACTTCACTATTAGTTCCCTTATTACTACTTTACCCCTGCTTGGATTCGAACCTGATACGATTATTAGGGGGAGCTGTGTAAACGTACAGGTTCATAAGGTGCAACATACAGCATAGTAAGCGTACACCTCCTGTCCAGAACGTACGTTTGCATGGTTGGTCCTATGGCCATGGTAAAGGTACTGAGAAAGGGGACTACCAGATTACCCCAATATGTCTTTGCCGACGAGATCGCAGACTCTTGCCTCTCGACCTCGGGGTTTAATATAAAGAGCATCGGTGTCTTTCGATTGCTTTCCGCGACGCTAGAGTTCAGACACCAGTAGTGGCTGCAGCACAGCGAGTATATAAAACTGTTCTCTAGCCTCATCACCCCGTAATGAGAGCTGGCGCCCCCAAAGGATATCAGAGCCACCCGGGCTTCCTTTTACCCTTCCCCGAACCGATTACCAGGTTGTAGAGTTCCTACTCCGTAGCTGCCACAACGCCAACACAACCACCAACCCCAGTGAGGATATTGTGCTACACACGGTGGATTGGGTACTTGGAGCCCGCTTCAAACCGTCCCTAGACATGGTGAAGTTGCTGCTCGACTGCTGTCAGATACACCCTGAGCATGGTGCGTGCAGATACTGGCGGCCTCGGCAGGACTTTCTTCTAGTTCTCTAGAAGCTGGAGATGTGATCACCGACACTCCCATGGCGCTCTACTAAGCTGTTAGTAAGACATACGGGAGGCTATGATGACTTGTTCGACAGGTGCAGCCTACGAGCTGGGATGCTAATAGGAAGACTTTATTAGAGGCCTATACTAGTGACCGCAGCTGGAATCTTAACTACTCTGAAAACGCGCTAGACTGAGAAAGGCTTTCAAAGAAAAGAAAAGAAAAGATAAAAAACCCGGCCAGTTCATAGCAACCTCCTCGCCCTGGAAAAAAACCCACCAACTAGATACCGAAGAGTACCTGAATTGTACCCTTTCCCATTCAGACGCCGGATACTGCATCATACCCATTAGCCCATTAACCGTGTAGTCCTCAGCAAGGGCTTTCCCCGGTTCCGGAGACATCCTAACTCCAAGTCGCCACAGTGTTTTCCGCGGAGACCTAAAACTAAATATCGGGGAAGCTATTCGAATAAATAGATAATATGTACTGCGACGGCGGTTGTTTACCACACCCCCGCAGAGACAGACGAGGGTACAAAAGGGAGACCCGGAATGCTTTTTTGCCGTTATCCTGAGGTTATCAATACTGAAGATGATGGAAGTTTTTTTTATCCATACAGAGCAACCAAGGATATAACCGTACGGATATCTAGGAATTTCGCTTTTTAGGGTTTACTTAATTAGGGCTGAACTTAGGGGAGCGCCGGGTCTAGAGTGTTTCTAAAGTGCTCCTGTTTTTGTGTTTTGCGGGCGAATGGGGTCGGGAGGAATTGCGGTATGCGAGTAGGTGTCTGTTTTTTTAATAAAAAGATGGGTATACTACTCTGAATATTGTATGATGTTTTCACCCTGGTAATTTGTGGGACGCTCTGCTCCCTTTTTTGATTGTCATAACCCCTATTGCAGTAGTATGTTCTAGCCTAGTGGCAAAATGGACGCAATTCGCGAGTGGGGCGGCTACTTTGCAAACAGTATGGGCGGCTATTGCGAATGGGTGGCTTTGAATTGTTTCCATAACTAAGCAATGTTTTGGTCCCTATCTGCGACTTGCTGTGGGTTTGGGCGAATAGACGAGAGTGATGCAAACATCACCTACATACATGGAATGGAAGAAGAACACTTCAGTAACAAAGGGATTCACTTCCCCACCTGCTTTCCCCGAGTGCCACCCGCGGGTCGGCCTAGGATGTAGTACTCGACTCTCCTCCCTTCACCTCGGCGTTGTGGTCGAATTTCAGTAAGACTTCATAGTAATCAAGGTCCGCCATATCACTGGCTTGGATGACGACTTGTGGACTAAGGGCAGTGCGAACGCTGTTTAAAGTACTAGAGTGCAACGTTTTCCACTGTAGCTCTTGTTAGTACTGCCTAATAGGGTCCATTCTGGGGTGGTACCATAGGGCTTATGTTGTCCGGACAATAAGCAATCAAGACAATCTTGTTTCTAGTAGAAGGTAAGCTTAGGTGCCACTGGGCTGGCAACAACATGTAGGCATACCTCCGGCCTTCGCCATTCCGAACCCCGTAACTAAAGTCGAAGATCACGTAGCGAGGCCTGCCACTCCCATCCATCGGTGTAGCTTCCTTTAGGCGCTTACACATGTCCTCCCATGCTGCCCCATCACTCCCCTTGGACCCTAGTTCCGACGAAATTGTAAGTTTCGAGTCGTCGATCTTGTAGACGATGTATTTGGCCCCCAGTTTCCCGAGCTTGAGCTCGGTGAGCTCAGATATGCACCCGGGAGGGACTGTGATACTAGATAGGTAGGTGTTAAAGACAACTTGTTCTTATCGTGGAGTAGGAGACAAGGGCTGGAGTACCCCGATAATGGCTAGATGAACGGTCAGCCGAACCTGTGCGGAATGATATAATGGGAGATACTAACCATATTTTCGGAAAGAATAAGGATGAGCAATCCACAGGACGATGGAGCTGGGAAAGTGGGCGGGCGAGTACTCTTCCGTAGAGACCAGATGAATGTGGCAACGGTTAATCGGCTATTCGTAATTCCCTCGATAGACGTCAGCAGGAAGGCAAAGCACAACAAGCTCCAGCCCTCTCTTCTGGGTGCGGGCAGCCTCAGGACTCACAGCAGCGGTAGTTGTTGCGATATGGATGCAGGATGTGGTAGATGAGAAGTTTTAGGGTTAGGCGCGGGGAGGTCTGCATTGTCTTGGTGGGGTGGGGCGGTGGCGCTGCGGTCCAAATCCTACGCCGTACCAGCGTTTTTCATAGCACCCTGTCTCACACACATACTAGTTTGTACAGATGCATACATACGAATTACTGTGCATACAAAGTACCTACAATATACAAGTCAACGAACCTTCTCTTCCCCTAGTTGCAACTACTCTGCAACCATAACTCTGCTAACGTGTTTCCTCCTTGCCTTTTCTTTCTTTCTTACTACATGCTCTCGCTAATGCGCCTGGGGCTATGATACATGGTTTTGTCCCAAGACGAGAGATTCTACTTTGAAAGGCAAGTATAAAAGACACAATATGAACGGGGGAAGAGTGGAGAGAGTATAAGGTTTATGATAGAACGTACATGGAGGGAATTACAAGGATGCAGGGCCATATGCGCGGAGTGAGCTTGGGGTCTAGAACATCCCGCCGCCCATACCTCCGCCCATACCTCCGCCCATCCCGCCGCCCATACCGCCACCTGGGGGACTCCTCTCCTCGGGTGCCTCAACAATAGCGACTTCGGTGGTACCAAGTAACGACGCGACGCCACTAGCATCGACAAGTGCTGTTCGGACGACCTTTAGAGGGTCGACAATACCTGTACCACGTTAGGTTGAGTGGACCTTCTAGACCAAAGAATACTGACCTGCTGCAATCATATCCACAAACTCTCCCTTTGCACTATCATATCCCTTGTTGAAGTCTGCACCGTACTCATCCATCAATTTACCCACAATGACACTCCCTTCAATTCCAGCATTCTCGACAATAGTTCGAGCCGGCTTAGTTATGGCACTCTTGATGATGCTTACACCCAATCGTTGATCAAAATTTGCTGGGCGCACGCTATCAAGTGCTTTGCTTGCGGCTTTTAGAAGTGCTGTGCCTCCGCCAGGAAGGATACCTTCCTCAACCGCAGCACGTGTAGCGTTCAAAGCATCGACGAACCTGTCCTTCTTTTCGCCAACTTCAACTTCGGATGCACCGCCAACTTTGATGACTGCTACCCCGCCGGAAAGTTTCGCAAGGCGTTCTTGGAGCTTCTCCTTTTCATACTCGGAAGTTGCTGGGTCACTCATGACACCGCGAATCTGTTCGCATCGCTGAGCAATGGCATCCTTGCTCCCTTCGCCGTTAAGTATGATGGTATCCTCTTTCGTAATCGTAATCGAGCCGGTCGACCCAAGCATATCCGCAGTGGCCTTTTCAAGCTTGATGTCTAGCTCATCCGTGAAAACTGTTGCATTAGTAAGGATTCCAAGGTCCCCTAGAATCGACTTGCGGTTGTCTCCGAAACCCGGCGCCTTGACAGCAGCGACTTGGAGTTGGCCACGTAGCTTGTTCAAGATGCATACTGCCAGGGCTTCACCGTCGATATCCTCAGCGATGATCACAAGGGGACGGCGTAGCTGGGTGGATGCCTCTAAGGCCGGAATGATGTCTTGGACCGCAGAGATTTTCTTCTCTGACAGGAGAATAAGGGGCTTCTCGAATTCAACCTTTTGAGATTTCGAATCCGTGATGAAGTAGGCGGAGACGAAACCGCGATCGAACCTCATGCCCTCGGTGACCTCGAGCTCATCCTCAATCGTTTTACCCTCCTTCACAGTAATTACTCCTTCTTTCCCAACCTTCTCCATAGCGTTTGCGATTAAATTTCCGATATGGGGGTCACCATTGGCGCTAATCGTTGCGACTTGGGAAATTTCTGCACTCGTGGTGATGTCCCTCTTGTTCTTTTGCAGAAAATCAACCACTGTCTCGACTGCAGCTTGAGTGCCTCTCCGTAAATCCATTGGATTACATCCTGCAGCGACATTTTTGACAGTCTCCGAAAAGATCGCACGGGCAAGGACGGTAGCGGTGGTGGTACCATCACCAGCAACCTCATTCGTCTTGGAAGCGACATCTTGTAGAAGACGAGCTCCGAGATTCTCGAACTTATCTTTGAGCGTCACAGCTTTTGCAACAGTGACACCATCTAGAGAGATAAGCTTGTTAGCTTATTGTTCTAAGCTAGGACGCTAGCAGGGTGCGCAGGTAAGATTGGGTACCCTTTGTGATCTTTGGCGACCCATAGCTTGATTCAATCAAGACATTCCGTCCTTTGGGGCCAAGAGTAGTCGCTACTGCTCTCGCCAGTGTATCGACACCTTGTAGTAGTGCTGCACGACCTTCAACGCCAAACTTCAGCTCCTATTAAAATATCAGCGAACAGTTTGGTGCAGTTCATGATATCGTAGGGCCATCTTCATCTATAGTTTCCAAGGGAAGCAATGCTCTTGACAAAGGGGGTATACCTTGTGTGCGTAAAACCTCTGCTGCTGTGTGTTAAAGCCGGCGGCAACTGGTCTTAGTCTTGACAGAGAACGAGAGGATGGGGTGACGGATGACAGGACTGAAGCCCGTGCTTTAGAGGACAATGCTCGCTGCATGATGGCGTGCTAATTGATTAGCTGTAACCAATGGGTACCAAGTTGAGATGGATCTCAGGGTTAAAGGATAGGAAGACCTGTGAGACGACGTGAAGACGAGTGAGCAGGAGCGAGATCGAAACGGGCGGAAAAAAAAATTTGGGAGAGCACCAGAAGCGGCATTCTTGGCAACCTAACCTATTCGGTGGTTCCCCGGCTTTCCAACAAAACAGCACCACGCTTTTGTGGGAATAGCCGCCACAGGCTGCGGACGAGTATCTTGTTACAATTGGCAACAATTCCTTCTAAGTTATGGATTACTAGTATTTCGTTTTATATAATGGGGGCGAGGTCTCACGTGGACATGGTTAGTTAAAAAAGCTAGACACCAAATTTTTATCAAAAAGAGAAACGACTAGAGTAGATGGGAAACAGGATAGGTAAATTAAGCAAAAAACCCTCGCAAAAAAGTCGGGAAATAGAAATTAGAATGTTGCATAACATGGAGACTCCCCGGTAGGACCCAAATGGACCACTGAACGCAAGGAATAATATCGCAAAAATGTGTAGCTATAAATAGACCCCTCTAGCAAAACTATCAGGTTGGGGGAACGATCGGCGCGTCGCAGGCAAAAACGGTATTTCGGGCCCTCTGCAAAAAGGAGGGGGGGAAATAAGAGGAGAGGTGTAACGTGGTGAGAAAACACAACGGGGATTAGCCACATAGATCCTGACCTTAGAATGTAAGTGGTGCCAGGAAATCTCACACCCTACTGAGTACCAGAGAAGGCTACTGCTGTTTAAGGAAACTGTATTTCTTGCCTAGGACGGCTATATGGTGGATTGGGGCGGGCTTGTGAGTTGTGGTGGCTTTCTCTGTACGGCGTGGAGCGGGGCAGCTGGTGACAATTTTGGCTGACAGCCAGAAAAACAAATCAGTCGTGTATTAGGAATCCGGTATTTTGAGAGCTGCGTGGCGATAACGAACGCTTGGTGTTCCATAAATGCTAGCTCTCGTCGCTTTTCCCTTCACGGTAGATGTGTAAACTAACCGCGATGTACACCCGATCGAGCGTAAAACGTGCCATCAAAGTCATCCATAGCATCGTCTGGACCGTTGGGATTGAAGAAGGCATCAAAATCGAAATCTAGACCAGGAAAAGAGACTACCGCTTCTTGTGAAGGGACGGGAAGCCCATCGTATTGGCGATGCTCACCGCCAGAGTGGGATTGGAGACCAGGGGTATCGGAGCTGCCGTGCCCGTGCTCTTGCTTGACTTCATTTCGACTTGAGTCGAAGGTCCCAGATTGAGGATACGGGTAGAGCGTCGGATAGAGGGGTTCATCCAGTAAGAGGTCATTGGGCTGGCTTAGGAAGCTAGACAGAGTACCTGTAACATTGCGTTGATGTTGCGTAGTCACCCTCGCAACAGGAGTAATGTTCTGGCCTCTATCACTTAACATAGAGCCGACTGAAGACGGTCCATGCGTTGCAACCGTGTCACCAGCGTAGGGGTTTTGTAAAATCTTGTTCTTAGGTGTGGCAGGAGGGCTTGCTGCGTGGGCTGGGCTGGTAATACCGAGGGCTTGTTGAACTAGAGTCGTTTGGTTGATGGGGGGTCCACTTTCAGCTCCTTTGGGAAACCCGTCGGCCCGCTCTGTGCTATCCCGTGTATTATATTGGCTGGCGCTCTGCTCGACAAAGAGCCCCCCGCCGGTTTCCCGGGGGGGCCTATTCCTAGGCTGCGAGACGCTGTGTGCACTATGTAAGTTGCTATCGTCTGGTCGGCCGAAAAGACTGTCTTCGGCCTCCCTAGCAAACCTATCCCGCGACTCTCTCAGGTTATCTCGTACATCGTACGGGTTGCCGTTGCCTTGATCGACGAAAAGGGTATTCTCGTTTTCTCTAGAATATACATCACCAAGTCCCGCATTGTCCCGCGCATTGTAAGGAATTTTATCATCCTGGGTCGGGTTCAGCCCATCCGTCTGTTGTCTGAAGCGTCCGTGTGTGGGATCAGCCGATATACTGGTAACCTTGGGCGCCTTGCTGACTCTGACTGGACGGGAGAATTCCGAGAACATCTCCCCAACGTCTGCACGCTTAAGCAATTTTCCATCTCCTACATCCCTCATCTCCGCATCCGAGGAAACAGACCTCTCAGATGGTGGGGTCGCTTTTGAAGAGCGCGAAGCCCGAGCCTCCTGAGCCTCGATAGTAGCCTCTATACGAGAGCGCCTGCGAGAGTGGCTCTGCTCGCCCATCCCAGTTGGGGGGGCATACGGCTCATCGTCCTCTGTACAAGCCCGCTTCCGGTCAGCATGCTGTCGGAGTTGAGCCCTCACGCGCGGCTTTACGTCCTCCTCACTATCACCGTTATCTTCTGTGTCTGCTTTTCCACCACTCTTCTTGATGGCTTGGACTTCAGTCATCTGGACGTCAGATTCCTCTTCACCGTATGCATCTTCCTTCCAATCGGGTTCTTCATACTCATTTTCGTATTCATCCGATTCATAGCCCTTTCTAGTGTTTGATCTGCGGCTAGCCGTGGCTCGGGACTTAGGGCCTTGGATAGCATTATTTCCTCCTCGGCGGAGGGGTGGTGGAACAGAAAAGCCCCATTCCACGAGGCGATGGCGGAGTTTTGCGAGGTGTTGCGATATTGCACCTGACGTGACGCCAAGGTGTTCTCCTATAGTGTCCCATGGAAGAACAATCGCTCTCTCATTCGCGACGTACTGGATGGCCAATAGAAGGCGTTTATCCATGGAGTCTTGGTCTCGGTCAATTAGGTTCGCTGCAAATCAAATACCATCGAAGAATTACGAGACAAGCCCACTCACCACTCCATCTTACGAGTTTTCTCTTCGGCTTCGTAGCCGGGCCCTTGGTTGTTCTGTTGCGCGGCTTTGGCTTCGCAAATGCCATGTCCTTCAGTAAACCGAGGATTTGCCAGCTGCGAAGGGAGACTGTTAAAAAAATTTCATACAATCTGTATGTTGGGTATGAATAACGGCCAGGTTTGGAGTGTCGGGAGGGGTCAGTAATCAAAACGCAAGGTGATCGCCTTACATACTAAGTAGCTAATTACGAAGGGCTGGGCTAAGCTTCCTGGGTGTCAGCATGAAATAAGAGTGGAAGTGAGCTGTTGGATAATGAGGTTTTGCGAACTTACTTTATGGGCTCCGGTTAACCTCTGAAGATGAGAGTACACCGTTACGGAGCGGAAGTACTCGAGAATGAGCGGTGTGTAAGCTAAGAGGTACGAAAGCAGGTCAATGGGGCATTCCGTGACCTGGTTTTAATAATCGAAAGTAAATAGGCTAGTACCGACCGAACCATATGGGTAACATTAGAAACCATCTGATTGTAGGAATAACTTACACGTTTGGGGCAAACACGAGAAACTGAGGCCAAGAGATAACCTGCCCAAAGAGCTAGATGACCGGGGAGAGTGTGGTGGGAGCGAAACCTAGTGTGACCAAAGTCGAGGATTAGCGTGCTTGAAGGACTTGGTTATAAGGAGGGTGAGGGAAGTGCAAACTTGAGAGGTTGGGGTTGAGATTGGGCGTGCTGTTAGAACCTGGGGGCTGTAATAAGCAGGATGGTGGGAGGAAAACCTGAGGTGACTGAAGCTAATCAGTTAATGTATCTAAGAACCTAATGGCTGGAGGAAAGAGGATAGAGAGGGGCAAAACCAGGGACGCTGCTGGGGTTAAGAGACATGCCTTTAGGACCTAGTGATCACTAGAGGGAGGATGGGATGAGGGTAGTTCTGACAGGCGATTGAGGCCAAATGAGTATGCCTTCGAGAGCTGAGAGGAGTAAAGGGTATGGTGAGAAGTAGAAGGATATTGGAGCCTGTGGTATATTTCGAAAGGCCACTAGGTGTGGCCTGCAAGTGAATGATCGAAAAACGAAGCGACTCAGGACTCTGATGCGGTGCTGGGACTAGGGTTAATCTGCTCGCGTGGGAACACGATATCTTACCCAACACGAGCCACATTGGCAATACCATCCGTTTTCTCTCCTTCCTCTACCACCGGCGTCTTGTAAGCCCTCTGCGCAGCATATGAAGAGGGACCATTGCCCCTTATTTGATTACTGCCTCTTTGGTCCCATCGGTTTCTACACGCTTAGAGCCCTATTCGAGCCATGCTCCAATTATCATCAATCACTAGCGGGAACTCCAGTTTGACCCAACTAAGGTCTCTGACATATCCTCCACAGCTAAACGTGTGGCTTACTTAGGCTATAAAAGACTAATCACTGCCACAGACCCGAACCCTGCGCTTCCTATCCAGGACGTGGCGCCAGTTATCTCGTTTCCTTTCCAGCGCCTTCCGGTCGGGGTCGGGGGCCCCGTTTACAGGCAATACCTCTGCTTCCTTAGTGAAAACATGGTCAATAAGAAGCATCTATTCATTGATGTAGTTGGGCCCTGCAACACACCTGATGGCAGCACAAGGCCCTGTTGTACCCCCTCGGTTCTTGAAATGGGGCTCGTAGGCAGTTCAATGATCAAGCAACGCACGGCTTCCACCGCTGTAACCATTTCGAGCTTTATCAGACGCAAAGATCTGTTCAGATTCCTACCGCCCGTCAAATCAGGCGCTGTGCTGCGCCAGAGCTTCTCGTCTCTCACCCGAGATATCAATCTTTGACATCGTGGGTCAATGGCGGGGGCTGATTTCCGACTTCTTTAGCCCGAGGAGGACCTAAGAAACTGCACATCTACGTTGCCCCCCAAACTCTCAGGTGCAAATGTTGATAGAAGCTGATATCCTGTTCGGGTTGAACCCATTGCGCCGGGGAGCCGAGGCGAATTTTGCCCTATGATCAACCCGTCCAAGAACGAGGTGGTGGCTACACAACCTATGTAACCACGAGGTCTTGGGAAACCTAGAGGAAATAATTGAGAAAACGAGCAAGGGGAAAGAGGAGTGAGAGCGATTATCACCTACAGTAGTATCTACAAATCCCAAACGAAAAAGGGAAAGCGAGCACACAGGGGGAGGAGCTTTCTACACACGCTGTAGATCCATCCAGTCAATAATAGTCCTGGAATCTACGGAATAGTAGAGAGGGAGCCTGTAACGCGGCGTGAGGCAAGCTAGAGGCCGCTGCCAAAAAGTAACCCTGGAAATATCCTATATGGTTGATACTAGTCGAACAAGCATGCCATGTGGCGGCACTGTAACGATGTGCAAATAAGCTTTTCCCCGAGATTTCTGCCAAGGAATAGGGCGATTGGGTTCAAGATGCCTAAATGCAACGACTGACATCCCCCAAACAAAACCATATCCCACATTAACATCAGAGGGAACTTTAAATGAGCGAGATTTGTTTCGGTTTCTTATATTCCTGTTCCGCATTCGAGAAACGTTTTCCATATCAAGACTAACTAATTCAAGGTGACACGGAAAGAAAACGGGCACCACGGATCCACAAATCCTACGAGCGATTCCTCCGAGATACGATTCCACTGCTAGAGCAGGACATCCCCGCGCAGATGTGGTAAGTGACAGGCTCTTAGTCGATTACGATACTCTCGCGGGCCCCCCCTCCATTACCCCCCGTAGTAAGGATCCCGAGCACCCCACCTGCGCTCGAGCCCTCAATAGCGGAGCCTACACCACCACCATACTCAGTGGCGGTCAAATCCGATCCGATAAGGCTATCTCCAGAATTGCCATACTCAAAAGCTGATTCCTTCTTGATAATATTGTCATCGGCGTACTCGCTCTTCACCCCGATGCTCAAAACTTCCTCATCGTCACCAAGGGCTTCGGCTACCTTGCGTTTCTTGGAGGGAGACACTTTTGGAGATTTCCTCTTGGTAGGAGAGGAGTCAGGGCATTTGCCGGGGGAAGCGGCTGTCGCAATACCGTGAGCTTTCATCATTCGTTCGTATCGTTTTGCACTGTTTGAAAAGCGGCTTTCTTTAGCTACTGTCCACATGCTGACCAGTATGGCGGGCGGGAAACCCGAAGCCAGTTGCTCATAACTAGCAGCCACCATCGGGACGCTAAGAGGGTAATATGGGGTAAGATCGTCGAAACGTAACGACCTCAAAGGATATGGGGCCTGGTATAAATACCAATTGGGCACAACTAGTAACCAGGGCACAGCCAACCGCCAACAGAGCGTGGTGTGACCAATATCGTGGCAGCGCTTTAAAGAAGCCACGATCACAAAAGGTAGGATGGCGCGGCCAAAGGGGGAATTGATACTGGCCATCCGCAGATCCACAGTCGGACAAAATAGCTCTCCAGGAAATCAAACTATACCCAAAGGTGAGAACTAACTGAAATATGGACTTACGCTGCGCCCTTGGAGACAATACCGCATTCGCTTGCAACTTCTGCGAAGTCAACCTGTCGTGAGAATTGAGCAAATTTCAACTGAGTTGGAGAGCGTTCGGCTTACGCGTCCATTGTTAGAATAACGGATACAGCTAATCAAGAACTTGAATTGATCCTCGTTACTGGAAGTGGGCATTTTGAGGGATGTGATGCCTTTTGTTTGTGCTGGGTCTTGAGGAGTTTGTGTGCTATAATTTACTTAAGACGAGAAACGCGCGTCAGTTTGCTGTAGGAGTGGAAAGTTCAACGAGGCCAGAAGTGCGTGGTTGTCTTGAACTTGACAGCTCCCGAATGCTGGACGACAAAGACCGTCTTCTAATACCTAGGATTTAAGACAGGAGCCAGGCCTCAAAATCGGCTTGGACTTGTCTATATTTTGGAGAACCGAGAGACGATGCAAGGAAGAAACACCCTATAGATTCGTCATAGACAGTCGGGCCAGATGAGAAATGCGATGTTGCGGATACCGGCGCACGGGTCTACACACATACAACAAAACAAAGCCAGCGCGGGACGGGAGCTGTTAGTTTGCTACAAGCAATCCTGCCCGAACCCTGAATCACATCTGTTGATTTCCCCGCTCCACCTAAGATTCTCTTTTAATACAAGTCCCATAAGCTTCTGTATGCCAGGCCAGGCGTCCTCACAAACAAGAAACAGATACGCCAAATACTTCAGAGCAGTAGGCGCCTTTGAGTATGGGTAGCATATGTGGAACTTAGTTTCGCTAGAATAGGTGCTGAAGTATGCACCGCTAGTCCTCTGTTTTCGACTATATAGAGTGAATATTGTACGTACATTTACATGTATGGGGCATACAAAATACAACATATTCCGCACTCCCTTACGTTGCTCATCGCGGTAGCGTGGGGTGGGACGAGGGGGGAAAGTGGAGTTCGCGTCAACAGGGGCTGCGCGGGGAAGTTAAATTACCACTCGGAGGGTGATGATTTTGCTTTTGCGTCTAGTGATTGCACGCTGAACTGATTGGTCTGGTGTTTCCGTTTTCTCGATCTCACCTCTGCCATGTCGGTGGTCGGAAATATCTGCGTCAGGAGACGCGTATATATGTTTTCGATGCCGCGCAGGTCGGGGACCTTGGATCGGGCCGGGTCAGTCTCAGAAGGCGTGTACAGAGGTAAAGGATCCCTGACAGAGGCTTCATTTCGGGTCTCGAGTTGCTACGCTGATGAACAGGGCCGCGACTGCGAGCCTTTGAGTCTTGAGGGCGGCGCGGCTCGTGGATGTCCTGGGCTTGTCCGAGCGAATGGCATTTATCGGTAGGTACTCATCTGACGATCCCTATTTGCTTCTTTAAACGCGATCAACAGGTGCTCCGCTTTTGCAATTCCTATAAGCTGTCGATACCTAGCGTGTGGCATCCCGTCCACTTATGCCGCTCACACAGACCTCAATATTCCTGCAAATGCGCTCCATCCTACTACGTTCATCCCAAGACGCTCGACATCAACCTACAGGTTGTGCACGGCCCAAGGAACTCCCGATTCCAACCCAATTGATCTCGCGGCGATACCTTCCTGACCCTGGGCACGCCGCTGCCTTCCCCGTACCTATAATCTGTAATATCTGGTTCGATAGCTATTATAACAAACCAGCACCTTAGCCGACTAATCAACCTTCACTCCCACGGATCAAATTAGCCTATTGTCTCCAGCTGGTATTATTCTAAGCTCTCTTCCCCGCTACCTCATGGCTAACGTCCCCCATTCTGCGCTGTTGATCTAGTTACCATCCTCTCGATTACATACCCTACGGTCTACGGAGCTGCTCACGCGTTCACACACTCCCTCGTACCTGCGAGTTACAATACTTACTCAAGTCGCGATTACTAGCGGAAAGTTCCCATACTCGCCGCAAATATAGCATTTCCCAAGCTCACGAGATTTATCTCCAACCCAATTTCTACAAGCCAGCACTTCCAGACAGCGGGGCTCCTGCAGGTTGAAGAACTGCCAACGCCCTCGCATTCCCGAAGGTTATAAGTCACCAATCCAGCGTGCCAATCAACCCTCCATGAACTGCTTCCTCACATTGCGTTCACCTCCTACGAATCAATAGGCCACAGCTTACACATATTTCGAAAGCCCTAGTAGCAGACGGTGTGTGGTTAGTGCTCTGCCTAAAAGAGGGGTTTTCGGCCTCTTTTCCCACAATCCCCTATTTCCAATTTCACCCTGTAGCTATCACATCCTCATCCTTCGATTAATAACTTCCTATCTACGCCTCCACCGCACAACAAAAGCAGACCCTATCACGCTTCGCATAGTCGAAACACACCCACATCTTCCCGCAAACCGCACGTTATAGATCATAGAAATAACTGTGCTTTTATCGACTCGCCCGAACAGGCGTTTTGCCACACTTCCTCCAGCGACCTTCATAAGGCCTAGAGATTTCTTCTATTCCGTCGGTAAGCTACACCACCCAGTGCCCTGTCTCGCCGACATTGGCAGTGGTTCTCCCAGTCTGCCGCTCTGGCACTTCTCCGCTGATAGTCCTCACTTATTTGCGCTTTAACTAATGTATCCCTAACAGTTAACAAACCAACATATCAGCCTCTCGAGTTATATGTATTGTACACAACGTTCTCCCCCCCCGAGAAACCCTACCGTCTTATCTGGGGATCTAGTCAGGCTGTAACCCACGCTAATCTCATATCTCACATAGTCCTCAATCTTACCTCCAAAACATATCACTCAAGGATCTATTCCTCCCTACTCCAGCCATTTCTATACCCGCAGTGGCATCGGCCTAGTGGATAGAATGGCTCAATCGAAAATGAAGTGGGACGGTATGTATTACTTGATCTTAAGTTGAATCTCTCCTTTTAATATATCCCCCCACCTGGTCCCCTTTACTAGCGCCCACTTATTGAGCTTGTCCTACAAATATCTCTTCTGTAGATCTACCGCTATTGTTTGCTTCGTCTCCCTGACCTTCTCGGCCGCATAAAATTCCGAATATATAACGTACTGCAACATAAACCCCCACCCCCATAACACAAATTCCGCTACCTATTTTCCTTTCACACTCACTTCAACATAGCTTTGTTTTGTCCCTATCTTCAAATCGAAGCGGCTAACACTTTAACCTACGACAGGCGCGGCTGACCAACAACTACTACTGTCAATCCTTGCGACTCACGCCATTGTACTTAATCACAATGCTATCGCTAAACGCATCGGACCGCACTGCAGCCCACGGGCAGTTGTAGAAAGGATTAAGAAGCTTCGGAAGATGAGCAAGGACGGTGGCCTCGACAAGGATGGCGGAGGGAACGTCCCAAGAACTCCCAAAGCCTCAATGCCGAACCGCAAGAGAAAGAATTTAACCCCCGACGATACCCCTTCCCCAAAGAAGACAAAAGCCGATCGCGTCAAGTTAGAAGACGATTCAGAGGAATCGCACGAGACCACAGATATTATTAGAACGAGCACCACTGAGCCCGAGTCTTCCAGAGAATACGAAAATGAGAATCGCGAGCGCACGAGACAAGGGGAAGATTATGCAAACAGAGCCGCAGAGGCCACGTACCAGGAGGTATTTGTGAAGAAGGAAGCTCCAAGCCCGGTACCTGAATTGGCGATCGATGGTTTCGCCTATGAACCCCTAAATCTCTATGGCCACCACGACGATCTGCTAATCCCTTTCGCAAATGAGGAATAGATAATAGATTGCAGAAGAGGGGGCAATGTATTGGGAGGTCACGAGGCCTAGTGCAGGATATTCCAGACGCCAGCACAATGGGAGGAATGAACGGCAAAACACTTCGCAGTCAGGTTTATGCTTTGGCTTGGTGTCCCGGTCTATAATTTTCTACGCTTCACCAGCTAGCCATTCCCTTGCCACCCTTCGACTTCCCCGCCTAGGGAAGCGCAGCCGAGCTAAGGTTAATTCGACTCTAGGGTAGCTGCGAGTAGCGGGTTAGTACCGATTGGGCGAGTGGGAGGGATGGCGTTAGCTATGGGAGAAGGAGCGAAATCAGTCTTTTTTTTACTTTGACTTTCTTTAATCCAATACAGACAAGCAAGCAATTTGGATTGCAGATTTTCTGTTGGTTCTAATGAAATTACCATTCATAACTATCTTGCGAGCAAGTTGCATGGAATTAGATTTTATAGGCCAGTTACCCCCCATTCGCGGGGCGTCTCTAGTAACTGACTACAAGAGCACCATATAAGACCACATGCTCCGGAAGGCCATGCCTCCCGCCATTAGTAGTGTCGGTTGACTGGGATGGAGGGGAGGGGGAGATGTATAGCTAAATATGGATGGTTTCCTATATTCTCGGAGCGGAGTAATATGAACCATAGTTTTTTTTTTTCTTTTCAGACGGTCATCCATCTACCTTTTAAATACAAAAACAACAGTCCCAAGCACACATTCGCGGAAAACTCACCCAAACAAAGACAGGCACATACATGCGAGGACGGACTGGTACAGGTCTACTTCGATCTAGTCGCACATAAAATAGCCCCTTCTAATCGGCCAGGCGAAGAATTCATGGGGGGAAGGAATGAGAGCAGAATAACTAAAAGAAGGAAAGAATCTGGCAGGTTCTAATTCTCCAACGCCACCTCGCGCATAGAGTGATATGAAAATAAGGGTGTCCTATGGCGGGATTCCGTTCCGCCCCCACATCTGGGTGGCCCACGCCATGAGCAAACCTTGATGAATAAATTCCGTAGTCTCGGGACTATACCTGTATAGATGCAAGTAATAAAGCAGTCGGGATTCGATTACCGAATCCGAGGCCTGAGCGAGCCCCAAACCGGTATTGACCTTTTTAGCCAGGACTAGAAGAAACTCCTCGCCCCCAGCGATGGTTTTTTTCGCTTCTTCAAATTCGTGGAAGATTTGAGCGGAACGATTTGGAGGGAGATTTTTGTATCCAGCAGCCGATTTCCTTAGTGCAATGAAGAGATCATTAAACTCTTTATCCTCAGTCTTGAGTACGTAGTGCGAACGCATCCCACCATAGATGCGTAGTCCTTCAAGGAGGTCCGCGGTAGAGCATTTCCCGGCATCTTCAATATCAAACGTGAAACCGGACTTGGCCATCCAGACCCCAAACAGCACCATCTTCGAAACAAACGCAATCCAAAAAGATATATCAAAGGGGTCTAGCGAACCCACGTGCTCGCGGAATTCAATCGTAGGAACCCGATCAGGTCGGGTCTTGTCGGAATCTCGGGGCGAGTAAGCCACGATGTTGATCTTGCTATCTCTAGCATCACCGACACCGGTATCATTCTGAACAAGATTACGCAGGTCATTGAAATCCCTGCAAGCATAGACATGCGTTAACCAGTCAGCAGCGCTAGCGGCTGGGTTGCCGGGAAGGTACGGAACTTTGCTCCGCAAGGAGGCCGCATATCTGTTGTGCGGAGCACGGCGGTAGTCTGGGTGGAATTTCTCAATCTCCTTCTCATAAACGCCCCAAACGGCAATAACGTTTTGAATCGCCAAAAATTCGAGATTTGGAACTTCGAGGTCGGGGTTGGGGTTCTGGAGGACCTGAACGTGGACGTGTAGACCACAGGATTTGTTGGTCCAGAAGTGGTACTCTTGGGTTTCAGCTGGAGCGAGCTGACCACAGACGTGCAAGATGTCCCGGTTGGGCCATCTGTTATGATCAAAGTCCAGTACAGGAGAGACAAGTTCCATGCCTGTTACTATGCCTGTAGCGACGTCAGCTAAGTAACTTGCTCTATAATATCCCTTTCAGCTGTGCATGTTGGGGAAACATACTATTCCGCTGCCCAGGCACAGCGCGCGGGTCAGACGGTTCGGGCTTTAGTGTCTCATCAAGAGTTATAGTCCAAGTATGATCATAGTCGAACTTCTCGGCGCCAGAGAGGTCATTGAACTTAAACTCCAGCTCGCACTCATTCAGCAAATCTGTGACGAATTCGTAGGGAAAATATTTCGTGCTCCCATGGGGTTTAGGTATCCGGGACATGAACTCCAACTCGACGCCGCAGGTCGTGTGAAATCCCTGAGCGATGAGATCGAAGTTACATATGTCATCCATCACGACCGATATTCGACTGGAAGAAGTATGGGAAGATAGAGCATAGGCCGAATTAGAGAAGAAACGGCCCTTGGTCTGTCGGCCTTGTTCCGAGGTGAAGATGGGACGTATCCTAAAGTCAGGAAATCAGGAGGGGTCCGACGGTCACCTTAATACCAATAGCACAAAGAGGACTTCACGCGCTAGTGAAAGGGTTATCTCCAAAGCAGTCAAAGAAACGGGACGATGCACAGAACGCGTCCACTGGTCTAACCAATAGTCTTCTCTCATCAGTTTTATCGAATAAACTTAGCCACCACTATTCAAAGAGACCAAGTGCGATGGCCACGCATAATCCATGCGGGTGGCCGAGGGCTTCTTGCACTATCTTTCCGATTAGCTGTTAAAAGGAGCAAAGCACACAAACCTTTTGCTAGTGACTCCGCTGAGAATTCCAAATCATAGCGACCGAGGAACCATCCCCCAGGTCAAACACACCGGTCATTGTTTTGTATGTATGTGCATATGTATCACAAAATTCGAGAAGAAGCTGGGCATTCTGATCCCTGGAGATAGCGAAAGAGAGCCTCCGATAGACGATGGAGAGACGGTAAAGTCTGCGGTAGAATACTGTGGAGGGTATCGGGGCCGGCGGGTAGTGTGCTCAATGCTCTCGTTCGTGGTACTGTGGAGAGTATCGGGGCCGGTGGGTAGTGTGCTCAATGCTCCCGTTCGTGTGCCTATGCTACGGGGAAAAAAAACGAGCGGCAGCAGGGTAAGTAAGCTACCCGCGCCAAGTATGCCAACCAACTGCCCGGGCTCAGAAATCGCCTCCACAATACCGTTCTGGCGAGGCGATGCCTAGTCTCGCGAGCCGGGAACTCAGTCCAAGAAATGTCGGGGTCAACCCCCTTTAACCACCAGTCAGAGGATCTAGCCTTAGATCATAAACTCTATGTGTGTCTTTGCACCTTGAGAGCATGATTCGGGGAATCAGCGGGATTCTTGTAGTGAGGGCCGGCAATATATGGCGGCCGGTTGTTTCTTTTAGAGCAGGACAAGACGGGGGAATAGGGAGCTGGGGCGAAGGCTTGTGGATCATGTATACGAGCTAAGGGGAGCGATAGTTCCGTTAACTTTTTTATTTTACTAGATCGATTCAAAGAGGAAAAGGGATCGACTAGACCCTCGCAATCCCATTTCCTATCGGCCTGATTTTCTGCAAACGAAGCAAGAGACGAAGGAATGTGACCTAAGATTCTTCGTCGTCCTCGTACTCAACCTGTGTGTCCTCAAACTCAATCTGCGTATCCGCATTCCCTTCCTGCTGCCCCTCCGCGAGAGTAGACCCACCAGCCTCGTTGTCGCTCTCTACAGTCTCGCGTTTGATCGGTTTGCGGCCTCTTCCGTTACGCTTGGTAACTCGTCCAGTCAGTACTGACTGCCGGGAGGCGGCCTTCTTCCTCCTGGTGGAGGATGGTCCAGGCTCGCCTGCCCCCTTGCGGAGGTCCGCTGCCTCTTTCTTAATGATGCGGAACCGGCCTTCAATAGCGTCGTATGTTGCCCCATCACCAAAAAAATGAGCTATCTCACTGAAGTTGAACTTGACACCCGGATGGGCTGCATAAATCGCCGCAAGCAGCTTGGTAAAGGATTCCTTAGCACTCCAGTTCACCATTTTTGCGACTCGTTTCTATTAAGGGGAGGGGGTTCAGTTAGTCCCGAGGCACCAAAGAATCATCCACTGGGGTGACATACTTACTGTGCGGCTGCGGTAACAACAAAATATGCCCAGGTGTCTCCAATTAACTCACTTGAATAAAGGTAGGTGAGATAGGAACTTGGGTATGAAAATATAAACGTGGTCGACGTTTAAGTGTCTTTAAGGGATCTACCTGTGATGATTGCCATTAGAAAAAATCCGTATCTCCTAAGATTTGCTAAAATAGCACCTACAGATATCGGATCAAATCCAATCACTTATGCTGGTACACCAGGGTACCGTGAGTTTTCGACCGGAATGACTCGAAAGGCTAAACTGATAGCGGAAGTGATGCGTTGCCCAGAGCCTTGCAAGTTGTAGAGAGAAGTGAAGCGTTATGGTGCGATAGGGTGTGAGAGAACTGGAGCTTTGCTACTTGTAGAGAGGTGATGCGCTATATAGCAATGAGGTGGAGGTGGAGTGATTGTGTACTTTGCAGCAGCGGTCGCGCGATTATGAGTGCGTGCAATTGAGAGGAAAAGCGCAGCGATGCAACTCTGACACTGTGAAAGTGATAGAACCAGCAAAATCCACCAGGTTCTACTGAAATACCAAACTCCAGGAAGGGTAATTACAGTGCAATCAAGGATATCGATACTGTAGGACGATCGGAGGACAAGGGTTTCAAGAGACCTGTCTGTAATGTTTGACATTAGAAAAAATTGTTCTCTGGTATGTTTACTACTAAAGGTGAGAACTCGAAAGGATATACTTACTTGACAGCTCTTCTCGACAGAAGTTAGGCGAGAGGGAAGTAAGCAAGGTTGATTTGAGGACGCACGGTAGTTAGATCGAAGTCCTATTCTGCTGAAGACGGCGACTTTCACGAAGGATTTGCTGGCATATCGAACGGGGATTAAACTGGGGGAGATGTGTGGGTGGCCATGGTCTCGAGCGGCAGCGTTGCAACAATAACAGCACGTCCAAAACCCTCAAGCCACCAACACCACACAATTACACCGGGGTTCCGGCCAAATCCAAGACTCCAGTTGAGCAGGCAAGATGGCCAATGGAATCTCGACACTGTCCTAGACAACCTTTCCCCGAACCTATTCATGGTTCAAAACCTGGATCCCTCAGCAACGCGTGGATGCTAGGCAACGCTTCACTAATGTGAGTGGCTGGATTGTTTGTGTAACTGCCAGCCTGATTCTCGAGACATTTCTATTTCCCGTTCTTCCTTGCACCGCTTTTAGGGGATCTACCAATCAATCCCTCAACAGAGGCACGCACATACTCATAGTTCACAGGACAAGACAGCGCCGCCCGGCCAGCACAGGCCCCCCCGAAGCCGCCTACTTCACCAACAGCCTGAAAATTCCCACGGAGACGCGTTATCTCAAGTGCGTAGGTACTCTGTTTGGCATGGGAGATCAAGGATCATGAAGGAATTTGGCAGCGCACGAAATGACATGCTCTAGCCGAGCAGATCCAAGTCTCCCTTGGAGGCTCTCCCATATGACCCTCACATATTTCGGTCCATCTGCGCCAAGTTGCCACCGCGAAAAAAGATCGCTCGGGCCGCTTTCTCAGGTGACCGCTTGTACTTATGAAATGACGAGCGGCTCTTCCAGACACATTGCCTATGTGCGCGAGGAAGCGGTCAGTTGATCATCCTCAAATTGGCGGTTGACTGGTACGTTATCCTGGATGCGCTGCTATGCCATAGAGCGTTGCAACCCATCCCCCCTGGGACCCTCTGCCGTTCCTTCACAACGCAACCAGTGCCATAGCCAGAGACAGATTTAGAACACAAGGAACGGGCTGTCCCGTTACCCGCGTACGGTATTCCTATTCCCAGGGGATTATCTACCAATAGACCCCCCCACAGAGAAACAGAGCATTAGGACCGGCTCGGTGGTGAAGGGTTGTCGCACGGCAAGATCCACCCTGTAGTTAAATAGCCATGCTGGAAATGTCTGGAGCAGTGCCGGAGAAGTAGTACAGCACCAGAACGAAAAGGCCGGACCTCCTGCATAAACACAAGAGAGAGAGGCATATCCTCCTGTTTCGGCAACAGTAGCGCGTCCCATCCCCTCGGTTGGCACTATGCAAACATATGACTTGTGCATGTAGCTGCTCGGAAACACATGTACATGTACATGTAGATCTTAGGAGGAAAGCACAGACAACAAAGAGGAACCGGAAGCATATTTCGAAGCGGGGTCCGCGCTCGCACGATACGCCAACCCAGAGTTCTCCGTGCTCCGTACGCTAGGGCCAATACTCCGGTCCTGGTTAATTTCTGCGCTGATGGCGCGGGGGGGAAGGGGAGGGGAGGGGAGGGGGGGAACCAGTTCCCGACCTCCCCCACTGGATAGCACTAAAAAGGTCGGTGTGGGCCATTATTAATGCGCGCCGCAGACGCAGTTCGCAGAGAAACCCGCAGCGGGGATACCAGACACAGCCAGTTCATCGCCAGACACAGCTTCCAAGAACCCCCGCGGTACGTCCGACGTCTTGTCTCCGGCAGGCCGGGGAGAAAGCCAACGACTTGATGCGCTTGTCGCACCCCAACCAAACAGCAAAACCCCCTCCCTCTTCCCCCCCTCCCCCGGATAATCTCCCGACGCGTCGTCTAATAGCGCCAATAACAAAGGGAAAACCCACCCGATGCGGGTCTATTGGAGATGTTCCATGGCATGGGGATGTGCAACGCTGGGTTTGGTGCGGTGCTCATCGGTCCCACGGTGCACAGGTACTTGTCATGTATGCATGCTTATGCGCCAATCATGGCTATGTGCTACGGAGTACATAAACGGTTGACAGGAACTACGTCGATGTGCACCTGGCCCTCCCTGTGCGACGCTATGATCTACCGCTAAGTTGTGGATCGCGGTGGCACACACGCCCACTACCCCCCGGGTAGTATGCCACGCTCCCGGAACCACTAGATGATCCTGGCGCGGGGAGGGAATAGAGTTATTTCCGTTGCAACTGCATCGATCATATCTCGGTGATATTGAAATTTTTTTTTTTTTTTTTTTTCAATCTTTAATTTTTAATTTTATCATCGCCTCTCATCAAAAGTTTGCCACTGTTGAAACAAACCACAAATGTCTTACAAAAAAAAAAAACGGTTAGGGTTGACTTTTTCCATCCCTCTCTCGCCAACAGCCAAACCACTAACAAGCCTATGCGATCTTCAGAGGACAAAAAAAGGTAAGGGAAAAAAGGGCAAAGTGATTCCGATGAAAACAAGTCCTCGACATATGAAGACCTAAAGACAAGAGAAAGTCACCCATCCAACGGAAAATACCCCTGAATCCTGTCCCTCAATCCCCTAAAATTCTCCAGGCACAAACTCATCCTCGGCATCTTCATCGCCATCATCATCACCGATAGCATCCCCAAGTGAGGGGCCAAGGCCAGTCGCGCCATCCATATAGTCATCATTAAGGAGACCCCCAAACTCCCCGTTGTCAATATAGGTAGCGACAGCGATGCGCTTGCGCGGGCTGATGCGCGGCTGGCGCTTCTTCTCGACGCGGCCGGACTTGATCTTGTTAGCGTTATCGATGGTGGTGCGGGAAGGAGTGCAAGGCTCAGTGAGTTTCCCAGGGGTTTGCGGCGGGGTTGTGGGGGCAGTTCCCTCGGCCTCAGCCTTAATCACATCAATAGACATCGTATCGTCGTCCTCATCGTCACTGCTGGGTTCGCGTCCCTTCTTAGCGTTTTTCTTGCCCCTCTTGGAGGGAGTAGTAGTCGTGCTAGACGAGCCATCGCCCTTAGCCTTCGGAGGGCGACCAACGCGCTTCTTCGGAGTAGTTGCTGGCGAAGACGCGGGCGCGCCGGAGGATTCAGAATTGATCGCAAAGGCCCTTTTGCGGAGCGCGCACATACGCTGAGCAAGGATATTGGTGGTTACACCGTGGCCTAATTAGGGATGTTAGCTATGTGTAATGCGGCCGGGGAGAGATAATGCACCAAGCGGTGTGAAATAGAACCGAACTTACCAAAAGCAGCCGCGACGGCTTTGTAGTTCGGGGTGATATCATTCTGAGCAATAATAGTCAAGAGGAGACGCAGGTGAGCTGCGTCATCCCATACCATCCTATTCGCCATGTCGATTGCCGGTCGAGTCGGGATTCAGAGTAGAGTTGGGGTCGAGTTATTTGATGGAAAGGTGGTGAGACGCGAAGAAGACGCGGAGAGGCAGAAGGTGGAAAAGTTGAGTGGGGTCGAGTCTAGGAAGAAGAGGAGGAGGTGGGCCGAGTAAAGTTGCGGGTTTAAATAAATAGTGAGGGCAACACGAGCGGACTGTGATAGAAGCCGCACACCGCGTCTAAGCAAAGGCCCAGCACCAAATAAATCAGGAGGCTTTGAGAAACAATCACGAAGAGATCAGTAGACCACAAAAGGGCGGGAAATTGGAAATAGAGAAAGTGCCTTGACATATTCCAAGGCTGGCATAATGCAAGTCACATACAAATCGGCTTTTCGCAGTCCTCCTCCCCCCCTAACCGTGTTTCCAGCATCTCGCAAATCCAGCCACGCCAGCTCATGCGCACCCTCCCAACCAAGGAACTGCCCGGTCGCTCACCTAGTCTATTGCCGTGGTTTGTGACGGGCCCATCACAGCAACTCCTCGTGCAATCGACTGACCGACTCTAGCGCACAAGACGAGACGAGACAAGACTCCTTTGCTGGGCCCCGCGTACCCCCCCGCCCCAGCTCCCAGACCGACGCCAGCCAAAAGAAAAATATGTCCGAGGAAGCAGGCGGGCTAACGTTCACCCACCACACAGGCTGTGCACACAGGCTGCGTTGCGTTGGGTCAATGGCCATCTCGCCCCGGAGCCGGGCACCCAAAGAGCCAGCTCGACTCGACTCGACTCTGAAGAAGCCCGCCATTTCCAGGCTTAGCCGCCCCATCAGCTACACCTACACCAACAACACCAGCGGGCACACACCACCGTAGCCCGCTCCAGTTAGCCTGGCTTCATCGCAATTCCGGAGCACACGAGCATGTGATATTCACGCCACTAGCCCGGTGGATCTCGGTGGAGAAGGGCGTGTCATGGCCGGAATTGGATCAGCTGCGCAGAAAGAGCGCACGGGCTGGGAATTACGACTGTCGGGTTGGGGGTTTCTGGCTGTCACTTGTCACTGTGGAATACCTGGGACATGTACTGTACAATATCGTCCCGCCAACAGCGACGCGGTGACTAGACTGAGCTCTGTAACTTTCCGCCCCCACCACCACCATCACCGTCCTCCACACCCAAACTCGCGCGGGACGAGATGCCGGTCCCGGCCCGTCGTAAAAACCCTCCTGATGTGTTGCCCATCCCCGTAAATAGCTGCACACCTCTTCGAAGGCGAATTAAACGCCGCTCTCCAGCGACGTAAGCCAAGTTTACGGCCGGCCGAGAACGAGCGGGGGGGAAAAAGAAAGTGGAAGGGCGCTACATCCCCTGTGCTCCCAGGGGCCCGTTGTGGCCCGCGCACGAAGCAATGCATCTTGGTCTGCTCTGCTCTGCACAGTGGATGCGCCAATCTGGAATCCCCTTCTTCCTCCTGCCGCTTTTCTCTTCGTCGGCATTGCGCCCTCGGACAGACAGAGAGTCCCTTTCCCTGGAGATTGCTGCGTACCGGTCCGGCCTGCGTGCGGGCTGGCAGACAAGTCTTCCTTTTCTTTTTCTCCCAGAGGGCGCTGCCCAGGGTGTGAGAGGGGCAGGTTTCTCGTCCTATCTAGGATGACTTTGTCTCTCCAGAGAGGAGAGAGGAGAGAGGAGTGTGGATCTAGAGACCCACGTGTGGGCGTCAAGGCCACCCTCCTCGGTCTCTCTGTTTGGGCACGCTGGAGCAGGGATGCGTTCCCCAAGACGGGCTTGTCGTTGCTAGCGGTGGGGACTTGGTCTGTTTACACGTCCTTCAGTGGTTGTTGTGGCAGGTCTCTCGAGTTCTTCGAAATAGACATACACCCCCCGAATTTGAACTTTCAAAGATCAGGCGCGCACATAAAACCAACCCCATAGCTCCCATTCTCCCTCGTTCTTCCAACTGCACTTCCGCTTTCCACGCCTCCTTAAACCCCTTAGCATAACCCTTCATACGCACAACAAACATGTAAGTAATCGAGTCTCATTGCCCTCGCAGCTTACTATCCTCGGCCATTCGTCATTGACGGTTCACGCCGACAATTCTCCAGAATTCGTCGTGGCGTCGTCTACTGTCTTCGACTTACCCTCACTTTACTGCTTCCCTTACTGCCTCGCTCACAGTTTCCACCTGAACGTTCACACTGCTGCAGAAACTACCGCTGCAAAAATGCCTATCAGGTGGACTATCGAGAATGATCACTTGGTTCGCACACCCCTTTCCCAATTTCCCCCCGCCCACTCTCAACTCACGACTTCTGCGTAGCTCCTCTTAAAGCTCCTGGAGACCAACCCAAAGCTCACTGTCGACGGAAAGAAGATTGCTGCGGCATGGCGTAAGTACCATAGCTCCCATCCCTTACAACGCACGAATGCCACTCAGCGAAACAGCTAAAAACCTATCAACATTTATAGCCACCGACCGCGGCGAAGTACCCACGCCCCGTGCTATCACTGAGCATATCAGCACGATCCGCAAGAAAGCCACGGACGGCAGCGCCACCACCCCACGTGCAAAAAGGGCCACCAAAGCCAACCCCACGAGCGCCAGCAATCCCACGACTCCGACAAAGCGCCGCCGTAATATCACTAAGAACGTTAAATTCGAGAGTCTATCTGACGATAGCGCGCTCATCGACACCTCCGCCGACGATAACGGCGATGAAGATTTCAGTTCTCCTACCAAAAAGTCGCGCACCACGCCCGGCGAATCCACGACTCGTCGCCAACGCTACGCGGACGAAGAGGAGAGCGAAGAGCTCGAAAACGTCACCTCGAGGCACTTCTCAGGCATCGTCATTTAGACCTGACGAGAGCGGCGCATCAGATTGAATCTCCCGTTCAGAAACAATTTTGTTGCTTTTTCCCACCATATCACCACAAAAAAGCCAACAGAAGAGATGAGGATGCAGCCCCCTACCTAGAACCCAGCCACGCTCGTCTCCAGCTTCCCGGATGAGGATTATTTTCTTTGCTTTTTTCTTCGCCGCAACCCGCCTCACTTGTCTTTCCATCCATGTACGACGAGGGAAATAAAGTAGGGTAATGAAAAGAAAGGAAAAGAAAAAAAAAAGCCACTTGCTATCATGTTTTTTTTCTTCTCCGTTTTCTTTTTCTGTTCTCTCTCCTGTAGGTAGGATAGGAAGGGGGGAAATGAATAACGAGTTTATTAAAAGAGAGTTTTTCCTTGAAGCAAAAGAAGAAAAAAAGTAACTACATAAATCCCACCTAACGAAAATAAAACAAAAATATAAAAAAAAAACCTCGAAAAGGCAAGATCCAGCAAGCCCACAGCAAAATTCGCCGATTATGCTAACGAGCAAGCTTTCTTGAAAAGAAAAAAATTAAATAAATAAAAATAAAACAAGAATAAAAAGATTTATTTTATTTTATTTTATTTTATCCATCTCTCTAGTCTGCCTAGTTCTGTGGGGGGGAATATGGATAAAAAAAAACACAGAAATAAAAAAAGTGAAAAAAAATAATAAAAACGGAAGAAAATAAACGGTGGAAAGCAAAGGTTATATACAGTTCCCCCGGTTTTACTTTGGTTTTGTTTATCTATTTATCTATTTGTCGGGGTTTTTTTTTTGGATTTAAGTTGGGTTGAATTAAAAGTTTTTTTTTTTTATTAAATTCTATCTCCTGTCGCAGAGGGCGGGGGGGAAGAAAAAAAAAAGAAAAAAGAAGTTGGCTTATTCCTCCCATTTTGTCTCTCTCTCTCTGTCTCCAAAGTACCGTGTAGATAGTGTTCTGTTTGTGTGTCTGTGGTGTATGTGTGTGTGCGTGTATAAGGGGGAAAGGGAGGGAGGGGTTACACGAACGTGAAACACGGGCTGGGGACGTGAGGGGGTTGAGTCGGGGTTGGGAATGACGGATGATGGAAGTTTTACTCCTCGGCGGCGCGCCTGGCGCGCTTCCTGGGTCCGCCCCTTGTGGCGTGGTCGTTGTCGGCGGCTTCGTCCTCGAGGTAGGCTTCGTCGTCGTCGGTGTCTGTGCTTTCACCTTTGACGCTGATTCCCTCGTCGTCATCGCTGTTGTAGTTGCCTTCCGCCATGGCGGACGGGAGTTCTTTCACGATCTTGGAGTTGCGGGCACGCTTCTTGGGGCCACCCTCGTTAGGAGCGGTGGCGGCGCCCTTTTTGGGGGTCGTAGCTTTGGCGGCCTTAGCCGCGGCGCCGCGAGCACGTTTGGGAGCGGTGGCCACAGCTCCGACGGCGGAAGGCTCAGATGGTTGAGTGGATCCTCCCTCCGCGGCAATTTGTCTAAGCTTTGAAATGCGGTGGGTGATCGCTTTTGCGGTAACATCTGAGAAAGGTTGGTGAGCTATGGAGAGAGATTATAGGAGCGAGGGAGAGGAAGTGAGGCTTACTCTCACCCATGGCGTCAGCAAGGGCGTTGTAGTCAATCTTAATGTTGTGGACGTTTAGAACGTTGATAAAAAGCTGGGTTAGGGTGTCTGTTAGTTGGGTTTATGAAGGGGTGTGTGAAGTGCACGGGAGGGTCGGGATATGGGATGATAAGGGATGCGTAGGCTGTGGGGCTCAACAATGGCGGCCCATCTGAGTCTAAGTACGGAGAGGCGGAGTGAGGACGGAAAGAAGGTAAAACGGTAAAGGGCAAACTTGTAAGGAAGGAAGTAGGGCCTGGGGCCACAAATCGCTATTTCACCTCACTCTTTGTATGCGAGAAGGGCAGTAAGGTGAGATCAAGGAAAGGAGAGTCAGAAGCAGTTCAGGTATCGCCCAATTCTTAAGAAAGGAGTAGCAGAAGGACGACGGCAAGAGAAGAGTAGAGGCTAAACAGATGAAACTTCTGCAATATCCATCAGGTAGAGCAAAGGCTGCTTGGATGTGAACGCAAAGGCAGAGCCCGAGAAAGGGCGGAAGTTGCCCCATAAGAAAGAACATACTTTGACATCAGTCTGGGCATCCCAGCGAATCGGCATTTTGGCTTGATTGATGGATTGACCGAAGGTTAAGCCGATTTGATTGAAGGGCTGAGTTGTGGATGCAGGCTTGGTGCGTACAAGTGGTGAGGGGTAAGAAGGAAGAAAGGAAGAGTGCGGGGTTCGCGACTGCGGACTTGAAGAAGGCCTCGATGGAGGGCAAGGGGTGCTGCGTGTGTGCTCAATCCGGCGCCCACGCGTGGAAACCACAGCAACGATGCGATGCCAGCACGTGAGGCGATGGCAATTACCCTGCGGTAGGTGCTAGTGACCGACGATTGGGTATAGATAGAGATATTGATGGTAAAGCAGTTTGTATTCTGACGATGGGTATAGAGCGATGTGGTCGCAGAATGGGGCGGATGGGGCCATAGGGTTGTCGCTGCTGAACGTATAACGCTATAGCGAAAGGTCAGTTCCTACTCCTCCCTTCTCTCATCCACCTCACCCGCTCCATCATTTGATCGTCGCCAACTGCTGCCATGGGCATGGCCATCTGCTATCACCATCACATTCCAGCCTGCTGTCTGACCCTGCCCTTCCTTTCTTTTTCCAGCCCTCACTTCATCGTGGCTCTCTGACACCTACTTCCTTTTTCCAGCCTCCCGCTTTATTACACTTTCCCCACCCTCTCATTTCCCTCCTCCGCACCGCACCCATCACCAAGCTCTCCCCGTCCAACACCCTCAGCCAAGCGGAAAATATCCTGTTATTTCCCCGCATCCCGCATATGCACACGCCCACGTTTCCGCCGCCTCCCCCCGACAACTGGGATTCCATAGACGCAGCGCAGGTCCCACAAACTCTAACCTGGGCGAAGGATTCTCATCCCAGGCAAACACGGGCTGCATATGCGAAGTGTTGTAGATCGCCGTCCGAGCCACATGCGTCCCGGGGAACGTGGATTTGGGACAAGGCAATTCCAAGAGCCGAACGAGCGGGAAGCCCATGTGATGCGTGTGATGCACCGCCCCATCGCCCATCGAGCCATGCAATACTCCGCACTCAATACTCCCATCCCCGTCACACGGCCTGTCCCAGCCAATCCCACTGTCATACAGCTAGTCATTCACGGAACAGCATATTGATTGCTTCGTTGATCGGAACAGCCACCCAATGAAGTCATGGCTAGCGTTTCGAGGATAGACCAGCCAATTGCCCAGGGAGTGAGCGGCACGAAGGTGGGAGGCAGCACGTCCGTGTGTCGTTGCTTGCTGGGCGGGCGTGTAGTTTCTGCCGCCAACTAAATCACCCGCAACTAGCCGAGACATTTCAGGGCATTATTTCAGAGTTCTTTCGCGGGGCGGGAGGGAAGAGGGAGGGAGATGAGTGGAAAGTTAGCGGGGTAAAGTTAATTACAAGCATACTCAGTAGCAGCAGAACCTGCAGTTGTACCGCATCGTGTTTGGAGATGATCTACGCGTTTCAAGAGTTTTGGTGTGAAAGAGCCTGGTATTAGTGTATCTACCAACTCTTCCTATCTATCCAGCCGAACCTCAATGCCACTACAAAGAAACGTGTAATGTAGCAACGAAAAAAGCCCACCAGATTGGCTATTGACCACCAGAAAAAAAAAATTTATGAAAATTCTCCGTCCCATTTGAAAAAGAAAAGAGACAGACAGATAAGCCGTAGCCTTTCATCACCAGCCTTTCTCACCACCATCCTTCTCCACTTTCCCTAGTAAAAACGCTAAAAGCCTAAAGCTTCACTATCTCTATTTTCAACTCTTCAATAGCGGCCGAAGTTTGTAGGGTTACCAGAGATATGGCGTTCAACACGAAAGCCTTTCAAATCAGAGTCAAGGGAGCTAGTCATAGAGCCTAGGTATTCAGCTTTTGTATGAATATAATAACCATATAGAAAAAGGAAGTGTTGAAAATAACTTACTCATCCTCGCCTTCGAGGTTGATTGGCTCTTTTGAACTTCCTTCCTCACTCTTGATCTTAAATACTTCGCTTTCAAGTACCTCCTCCTCTTTGACTTTCTTTGTGGGGGACATTTCTGGCTCGGAATCATCGTTTGCTGGTGTCATATTGGCGTCAGTAGAAAGCTTACGCTTTCCCGCTTTGTTCGTCCTAGGTGTGCGTTTTCTCGGACTTGAGCCAGCAGCGTCGGTACTAGTGGCTGTGGCTGTGGCTGTGCTCGATAAACGTCGAATTTTCTGATAATGCTGGCTGTAATAAAGAATTAGAAGCAGCACAGGAGAAGAATAAATCGATAAAAGCAAGGGCAAAGTTGATACAGTAAGAATATCAGTAGAGAGCAAGGTTGGAGTAAGTATAAGCACTGAATGGAACAAAGAAATGTAAGGTACAAAGAAGGGTCAAGCGTTATACATGACTAGGTTGAGTACAACATAAGATAAAGAGCAAATAGGTATATAAACAAATAAACTCACCGACAAGCTTCAGCGGTATACTGATTTCCCAGCTTTTCAGCTACACGAGACCACTGGGGTGGTTTAGGGTTTGTCAGGTCGATGATAGCCAACAGCAACTTCTTTTCTTGTGCCACATCCCATACAGACGGCATTCTTGCGTTTGTTGCAAATGTAGAATGTAGCAGTAACAGAGCTTGAGAGCAGGTGAGTTGATGGCGCTGCAGGTAAGACGGCAAGATGCGGCGAGGGGAGGATGAAAGGCAGGTGTGAGTGTGGATGTAGATGCAGAGGGAACAGGTAATGGAAAGTGGTGAGGGAAAGATGGAGTGGGTGGGCACTAAGAAGGGTTTTTATGTTGGGTGCACGACCAAGTGAGTGAAGACACTGATAAACTAGTGAATGATCATGCTGAAAAAAGTATTGGCGATGGGGCAGTCAAGAACAAATATAAACCCATAGCTGACAGAAGTAAAAAGAGCTTGATTGCACCATATTGGATATTTCCTGTCTTGGGGGGGGGGATCTGTTGTATGCACCTCTTGCTTCCTCTTCTACAGGATTGCCCAGTATGCAGGAACAGCCAGCGTCCACCAGCAGCGTCCACCAGCAGCGTCCACCAGCAGCGACCACCAACCGGCACCACCACCTTCCCCCCACCCCACCCACACCCCGCTCTGATCGCCCCAATCGCGCACATTCTGCAGCGCTCCAAAGTACGTCTTTCCACACACTCCAGCGCGCTCAGGCCGACACCTGCAAGGGGCATGACGGAAGCCAACCAGCTGCTGTCCGGCTCGCCACAACCCTTCTCGGGCTCTATTGCGCCGAAGCAAGATGTAAGCGCCGACAAGGCAGACCCTCAGATCCGCAAACACGCAGACACGCAGAGTCGCAGAGTCGCAGACCCAAAGTGCTCGCCTGATCTCCAGAGCACGGAATGAATGCGCTACGGCAGGCGCTCTACGGCATACGGTCTACGGTGGGTGGGTGGGGGTGTGGTGGAGGGTTGGAGGGGTTGGAGGGGTTGGAGGGGTTGGAGGGGTTTTGCGGTTTACGGTCTACGGTCTACAGTCTACGGTCAACGGTTTACGGCGCTCATGAAATAGCGTTATGTAATGTACAGGGTTTGTGCGCAAACACATGGGCGATGATGGATGTGACGGGTGTGACGGGACGGCGCGAGGCTGCAGATGTGTCGGCTCCAAGCAGGCGGGATCTGGGTGAGGGATCTGAGTGACACTGGCAGCGCTTGGGGATGTCTATGATCTATTATCTACGCATGGGTGGGAGGGGAGGAGGGGGGTGGATATGAACGCACGCAGCATGGCATTGGACACGGCCGCGGGCAGTGGGGAGTGGGGAACACTACATGCGCCTGCAGGATACCGTTTGCTGGAGCAGAACAGAGCGGGTGCCAGAGCCATGGCGCGATGGTTGCGACAAGCAGATAATGCGCGGAATCTGCTGCTTGGGGAGAGCGTTCCATCGCATTCATCCCTTCGTGGCCCTCACCTGTCTTCACTCGCCATTCTTACCGCCGCAGCCTCGCCACTACTGCCTCTTGGTGCGAGCAATATTCCAAACAGAGACCGTAGTCACAAGGTCTGTGTCTCTCTGCTCTGCAACTGGTTGCCACATTGAAATACCATTTGCTAATAAGATGTGACCGGCAGTCAAGACAGGAGCAATAATGCCGACCGATGCTGCACACGCCAAGTTCCTCTATACGATTCTAAAGCAGCTCGATCTCAAGAGTGTACATTTTCCCCCCCTTCTCTCTTTTAGCGCTAGTCCATGTGTACTAATTGCTCTTTTACCGGCGCAGATCGACTGGAATCTGGTTGCCTCCCAACTCGAAATAACCAATGGCCATGCTGCAAGGATGCGCTTCTCTCGCTTTAAGCAACAGATGGAGGGTGTGACGCCGGGCTCGCGCCGTCGTGCAAGCAGTATGGCGGGGGGAGAAGGCAGGGTAGATAAGAGACACAAGAGTGAGAAGGGGAGAAAAAACAAAAGAGACAAAGAACCCGTGCGAGATGAGAGGGCGGGTGATGACGATAACGGCGGCCCTAGTTCAGCAACAGCAGTGGCGACAACCATCGAACCGAAAGTAGAAGAAATCACGACTATAAAACCTGAGCTTCTTTCTCTCTATTCAACGCCTCCTCCAACATATCAACCCCCTCTTTACGAAACGGAAGCGGAAATGGGTGATTCCCAAAACATTGCTCCATTCGCAAACATGGTTGAAGTGGAAGAAGCACTACAGGTGAAGAGAGAAATTACCGTCAAAGCCGAACCGTGGGAAGAAGAGTAAATATGTTAGGAAGAGAAGAAAGAAAGAAAAGGAGAGTTATAATGGGATGTCACGAATTTCTTTAATATCTTCTTTCTTTATTGTTATTTCTGTTTTTTTTTTTTTTTATCGGGAGAGAGAAATGGTTGTGTGGGTTTAAGGTAAAGGGAAGGGCGTATTACCTACTGTCTCTTTATTCTCTATCTCTATATTCTCTTTACAGTACTAAAACTATACAGGAAAAAAAAAGTTATCTTCTGTTGTTTAAACTTAATCAAGCAAATTCGCCAAACCTCTAATCTCCAATCCTCTCAATCCAAACCCTCACATACTGCAAGTCAAAACCGATTCCCTAATTATCCTGCAGCATCTACAATACTTCAGGGACAAGAGGTGAGATGAAGGGTATCATGCGTAATTCTTCTCCGCAGCAAGTAAGCAAGTAAGTAAACAAAATAGGCAATGCAAACAAAGCCCTAGCCCTCCCCAACCCCCTCAAATTCAAACCATCAGTGAATAACCCCACGAAAAAAAAAACGCGTCCTATCTGCGCACAAAAGAAAAGCACATGCATACAATCACACATTGTAACCTGCATCTCTCACGATACCAACATACCACAACGCCGCCACGCAGGTAGACATATCTCACCCATTTCAATTTAGCAAGGAGTCGACGACCAAACTATTCTTACAACATGGAATTCTGCTTCCATGTGTCTGACCCTGCGAGTAAACCCTCTGCATCTGTTTCTGCCGAGGAGGAATTGAAAAAACCCGCGAAGAGGACTAGGAAAGGTATGTATATATATATATATACCCCTATACCACCAATTCTATCTGTATGCCGAGGCCTGACGACACTAGGCAAATCAGCCGCGAAGAGAAAGAACGCTAAGGGCTCTGCGAAGGCGGACAATGGCGGAGTAGCACTGCCGAGCAGAGCTGAAACACTAGATAGGGACGGTGATAATACTCTTACATGTCGTGGGTCTTTCACTCTTCCTTGCGGATAGTTATTATTAGTTCCCCCCCGTCTTTGTTGAGCAAGAAGAAAGAAGAAAGAAACAAAGAAAAAAAAAAACAGAGCTTACTCGCACAAATATTATCACACAGCAGAAACACCACCTACAACCCGCGGAACCAAGCGCAAAACCGCCTGTATGCCCCCCCTTCCCCTCCCTTCCTAGTATAATAGAAATGAATAATCACTACCACAACCCCACAGCAGCCGCGGCACCACCACCACCACCCCCCACGCCCCCGACGTGGAAACTCTACAAGCCGCCCGTCTACGAATATGACTCCGAAAGCAGGGCGAAGAAACGCTATCAGTCGTTTCAAACTTACCGTTAGTACCCCCCCACCCCCTATCAAACAGGTAGTGAGCAGTAAAGTTGACTAGAACATATGTGTATGTAGGAGCAGCAAAGCGGGGGAAAAAGACCACGACTGGTGCGTGTGTGCGGGGAGTTTCTTTTTTTTTTGGATTTGTTGTTTGGGTCTTTGAGAGAGAAGTGGGGGGGGGGGTTGGCTAACTCGTGTGGTGGTAGTGGGTTTGTCATCGAGTGCGTGTTCCGAGACCGGCGGTATTGGTAGTGGCAGTACTGGTAATAATGAATCCCCCCTTCCCCTGCAGTCATGGCGCTGATGATGATGATGATAATACAGCAGTTAACACCCCAGACTTTGCTACAGAAAACTCTCTCGAGCGGGAATCTGTAAACACACCCCTTTCTATACTCGTATCTTCCTCTATATCTTAATCTTCTTCTTGCTCTCCTTTCTCATCAGTAACTGATCAGTACCACACAGGACAAACGGAGCAAGGATGAGCATATTTTCGCAAGGGCGTTGTTGAAACATGCAACAAGAGTCGATGTAAGTTCTCCCTGATAACCAACCAACCAACTACCATCAACACCCCCCAACTCCCCCGGGCTTTCACTAAAACCCACCCAAAATATACACACACACACACACACACACACACATATATATATATACTAAATACCCCCCCAGTTCGACCTCGAAGGGCTAGCGCGCGAATTCGGTTACCATCCAGACTACACCAAGGTTGTATTCCTGCGGTTCATCAACAGCTGGGGATGCACCTTCGAGCATAACGCGGGCGCCGGCACCCCAAGCAGCAATTTCGTGCTGGGCGGCAACGGGTTGAATCCTTTCTTCGTACCGCGCCAGGGCAGCAACAGCGTCGAGACGCCCTTCTCGGTGCCGCCGCCGACGCCCGCGTCTGGCAATGATGATGGCTGGGCGCCGGCCTTGGGTGCCGGCGTGTACCTCAGCCCGTGTGGACCCGGTGATCCGTCCGCTTCTTCGCCGCCGCCGCCGGCGGGTTGTATACCGGGCACGCCGGGGCCTGTTCCGTGTCCGCCGGGCGTCGGAAATGCGCTTGTAAGCTACACGCCGACCCCTGTGCGTCGCGACGCGGTGGTCGTGCCCAGTCCGTTTGATGTAGACTTTGCAGAGCAGATGCTGGCGATTGACCCGGCGCTGCGTGGGGACGGTTGGGAGGATAACCCTTTCGACGCGGATTATGACTGGGATAACAGCGAGCCCGGCACGTATACGCATCCAGTAAGGCCCTTTTCGGAGCTCATGTGGCGGGGCGGTTACGATGTCGGGCGCTAGAAATGTGTGCGGGATGTTTTTGTTGGAGGGGAGAGAGTACTGGTGGTGGTGGTGGTGGAGGAGGAGGAGGAGGAGGAGGAGGAGGAGGAGGAGGAGGAGGAGGAGGAGTTTCGGGTGTATGTGTGCAAGATATCCAGTGGGGTGGTTTGTCTATTTATCAACGGCATGATTGTCGACAGCTGGGTTGTCAGCAACGCGGTAGCCAACAACCTTAGATGTATGTATGCACGTGCATACGTAGATGCAATAGCTCAATGGTGGAACTCAATCGGTGGTAGAAATAGGTTTTAGAAAACCTCTAGATTCCAGCTACCGAATAATAGCACAAGACTCACCAAGCATTTTTTTAAAAAAAAAAAAAAAGCCTTGCCTCCAAGTGAGAAAACCCACCTTCTAACTCCCCTTCTCCATCAATTCAACCCCATTCCTCACTACTCCCACCACCCCACCAGTCTGCACTGCTTCCCCCCCTCCCCCAGCAAGCCTATGCTCCACCTCTGCCAACCCCTCTAACCACGCAACCCTTGTCTGTGGTGGAGCCTCTAATAGCGCCAGTTCCTCGCTCAATGCTGTCAAGATATCTGCTAGTGCGAGCCCTTTATTCGCTTTAAGTGTGTTGATAGTGGTGAGGCAGGAGGTAACGTCAGGGGTGGAGAGGAGAGTGGAGAGGATGATTTGGATATCGCTTGGGTGTGGCGCGGCGATGCAGTCGTAGACGGTGGTTTCGGAGATGATTTCGCGGGTTATGGTTTTAGGGTCCGGTTTCGGTTGCCCGCGGACGGTTAAGGGAGTGCCTGGGGAGAACAGTAAGTTGGGACCTCAGCAGAGCAAGGATGGTGTGACATACTACTAGCATGGCATGCCTGCAGCACATTCAATGCCCTCCTCATATCCCCCTTACTTAAGGTCACCAAACTTCTGACGGCGTCCTTGCTAATCCTCACCTGCTCCTCTTCAATCACCTTATCCACCAGGACCCTAATATCCCCTTCTTTCAACGGACTAAATCTGAATCGCGTACACCGCGATAGCAGTGCTGGGGACAGCTTGTGTGTGTAGTTAGCAATGACGCAGAAGCGCGTGTTGGCGGTGTAGCGTTCCATGATGCGACGGAGCGCCATTTGGGCTACGGAGGTCATGGCGTCGGCTTCGTCAAGTATTATGAGCTTGTACGTTGCGAGAGAGCTGGGGGAGCCAGGCTGGGGGACGGCAGTGAAGATTTGTTTTGTGCCTAGGATGTGTTAAGACTATAGCCTCATCCTGAAAGGGGTATATTTTTTGAAGGGACTTACTGGCAAATGTCTTAATCTGTTCTCTTACCACTTCAATCCCTCTATCATCGCTAGCATTAAGCTCCAAGACCATCTGGCGCATATTCTTATTCCCATATATCCGCCTAGCCAGCGCAAGAATTGTCGATGTTTTCCCCGTCCCTGGTGGACCGTAGAGCAGTAGATGCGGTAGTCGCTGAACATATCCATTAGCCTACATACTCCACTCAGACGCCCATCCCATTGAGTGTACATTTGTATCTACGAATTTGTTAATGGTAGCTAATATGTCATGGTGACCTGAGACGTCATCGAGGGTATTTGGCCGGTATTTCTCGACCCTAAACGCCAACCATTAGCCCCAACCCCAGCGGATCCATCCTTCGGACGGCGTAGACAAGCGAATATAAGTCTCTATCATACCAAGGCAAACTATCCTCCGCCTCAACTGGAAGATTCGCAGCACTCCGTTTCCCCTTCTCGGCCATATTTTCCGAACTGAACATCACCGAGCTCTTCACAGCTGGCTCATCAATGTCCATATCATCTTCGATGTCCGACATTCTCAATCTAGGTCGCGTGCACCAAATCAAAATTCAACGGTGCTAAGTTCCTCTATGGGAGAACGCGTCGTGGGAACCGCGTAAAGTGCACTGTCCGAGAACTGCGGTGCATGGCGTATTTCTCAGTACTTTGCTCGGCCTTAAACTGATGACCGCCACGAAGCCCCGCCACAACTAATAACCTACTTGGTTTGATATCAGACGCTCGAGATGCCCGTAAGTCTCAAACTAATATCCTAATCTGAATTCATACAATTGACTGACCAACGCCCGAAAGGCCTACCACTCTATTTTTCTTCAGGACCAAGATGTCCGAATAATCGGTACCCCTCCTCCCCTCCCCTCCTACCTAGGCCCCCCCCTAACCTCCATTCCTACAGGCAACTTCGCCCTCCTTCCCCTCCGCACCCGCACCCGCGGTCCTGCATATACCCTCCCTCCCCTTCCTGCCGGCGCCTCCGACCTCGACATCGACCCGGACAGCGAATCCTACGATCCACTCGACGAAGTCCTCTCGCTCTTCCGTGCAAACACGTTTTTCCGCAATTTCGAGATCAAAGGACCCGCAGATAGACTGCTAATATATGGGATTTTGTTCGTGAGCGAGTGTTTGACAAAGATTAAGCCTGCGATGAGCGCTAGGGAGGCAGAAAAAGTGGGTTTGGTTGTGCAAGAGGGTGGTTGTGGGAATATTATGCTGATATTGGTATATTCAGGCCGTATCGACCGCCGCCCTCGACCAATTCTCCATCCCTGGCGACCCTGGGTTCCCACTAAATCAGCTCTACGAAGCTCCTCGTAATAAAAATGACGCCGAAACACTCCGACAGTAAGTTCCTCCAAAGCCAAACCCAGTAATACCATCTTATGTCTCCCACCCGCCCCCCTTCAGCTCTCTATCCACTATGCATCCACCCAGTCTAACCCCCGCGATCATAAAAATAGATACATCTCCCAAGTTCGCCAAGAACTCGCAAACCGCCTCCTCGCCCGCGTCTATGCTGGCGGGAATACACCATCAAAGGTAAGCGCGTCCCTCGGACATTGCACAGCTATTCGTGCTTAGGCTGACGTCACGCGCGCTGAAGTGGTGGCTAAGCTTCACCAAGAGGAGGTTCATGGGCAAGTCTTTATAATAGATGGGATTTACATTTTCCGATAGGGGACAGAGCAGATTTTAATGATATCCTCATACTCCTCTATTCTTTTAGATATCCTATCGCCGAATGCCTGAAATGTGGGGTTCGTTGTGCCGCTATTTATTGCCACTGCATCCACTCCCCCCTTAGCAACCCGGCGAGACGCTACCGTCTATGCGAATGTATAGTCGTAGATAGTCATACCCTCCTGCATGAGCCATAAAGGCTACAAATTCTCCATTGCTATATATAACATTACCCTGGAATCGGCTCAAATTCTACCCCAGGTGTTTCATTCCCACTCCCCACAGTCCCATTGTCTCCTTGTTCCTTCAAAACTTTCCTCCTCTTATGCTTACCCCTGGCCTCTACCTTTCCCTCTGCGGGAAATACCCTTGTCGCATGGAAAATATACCCCTCAGCGCCACCCTTACCCGTCATCATCGGATGTGTCCGTCCAGGTAAACACTGCCAAGGTTTTGCCTTCACTGTGTGTATAGCTGGCGCAAGCAATAGTGTGGGGTTTAGTGGGAAATCTTCACAGGGAACGGAGGCGGGGGGATCGGTTGCAAAGGCTGTGCGGCGTGGTATTGAGTAGAGGTCTGCGAGTTCGGTGAGAGGTTCGATATGTGGGGAGTAGGCAACCACTTGAGCGGCACCGCGGAGGAGCGGAATGGTATGTTGGAAGATTGTAATAGGATTCATGGCGCTTGCAACAACTAGGCCGTCGAACCCTCCGGCTCGAGTCTCATCTACAACGCTCTTAATACGCTCCCAGCGTCGGCGTTTTTTAAAGTAGGTCCCCCGCTTTCCGCCCTTCCATGTTTGGAGAACTTCGTTGGGTACGACTTCGGGTTCGGCATAACCGGTGTCTTCATGGGGGGAGAGGAGCTGGAGCCAGGAGATTGTTTTGAGATGTGTATGAAAGGGATGAGAGGAATTTGTGTCGCGCACGCTGGTGTCATAGTGGAAGTATTTGAGCAGGGAGAGGTTGGGTTGGGCATTTGCGTGGATAAGCGTGAGCGTATTACTGGTGGCGGACATGGCCAAACTTCGATTGCAGTGAGCCGGTTGTGATGAAGACGGAGAGTCCTGAGATGCTAGTTCACCATTCGCTTCCTTTGCTGGCTCTGTCGATGTATCTTGGGAGAGAGAGAGTAGTGAAGCGTTGGTTTCGCCATCGTCTTCGGCCGGATATAATATCCCCATTCTCTCTGCCAATGCCGCTATAACCAGTCCTCCCGTGTCATCTACCACAAGCCATCGGCCAACACCTATCCTCCCGGATAGGTTTTCTGCGCTATGGGTGCTAGAATCTCCACTATAATGTATATTCGCCCAGCTTCCCATTAGGGCCAGGGTTTCCCCTCTCAACTCCATTGTCCTTATAGCCTCTTTCTCGCTCAACAGGTAATGTGCCAAGAGCGGTACGTCTACTGGTAGCACCGTAAACCGCTTCACGTACTTTTTGACCTTTCTTAGCGTATACTTGGCTAATGAGAATGCCGTCTTCTGGTCCAGCGCAGTGTGTGACTGCATCAAGAGAGCGATTATGTCCTTCCCTCCGCCGGAACCTTCTTTTTTGAGCAGTTCGATCTCTTCCATGGTTAGCTTTTGCCGACTAGGATCGTCTATTACCTCCCTGTTGGAGCGCATAAGAACTTCGCCATTCTCGCCGACGAGTTCGTATTCCACGCCATCCCCACCGTCTATAATTGCCCTTCCCTCCGAAATGTAATTTGCGCCGGACGATGCCTCCGCTACGATATCGCTATGTAGCTCCGAAGTAGGGACTATGCGTAGATTAGAATGCGCCTTGCCTTCCTCCCTATCGATAATCTCGAATGTGAGATGGTAGGGTCGGCCAAGCAGGAGATTTGAGGGGAAAGAACCAAATTTGCCGATTGATATTGTACTACAAATAATCAGTCCAGAAATTACTCTCGGCTGCCCGACACGAAGCAATTCCTCGCAAAGCGTACCTGTTTGGAACTAATTCCACCACCTTTAACGATTCAGATGGGAGCCGCAGCGCTATGTGCGCGTGCGGCTGCATTAAAGAAGGCATGATTGTATCCAAGAACGCATTGACGATGGCGTCGGTTCCAGCGCTTATCGCCGCAGCATTATTGTAGCTGAGGCCGGTTCAAAAAGCACACGGGTCACAGGTATCTATTGGATATTGGTTGGTGAGATCGGTATGGTGGTCTGCACAGTCAGGATCTCTGGTGCGCCGTTGCATTTGTTCGCAGAGCCGCAGCCGTCGCCACGCTAACGTCATCAACCAACCAGCCACATCAACGTTGTGATAGGGCAACGACCCAAGGAACGATGCATCCGCAGGGGAGCAATGCAACGCAAGCGACGACGTAATCCCCGACGCATTCTACTTCACCGGCACGCTGGCGGCGATAAGCCTCAATCTGGAACACAATAGGAGTTCCTGGTGTGAATGTCAGTTGGAAAGCTTTCCCCAGTGTGCTGTCCGCATATTCTTCACACGCCACTGTGCCCCACCCGAACGCACAACACATATACCTATTCCTATTCCTCGCCGAAATACCTATATCAACACACCCACTGACTCAGTTCTTTAACTAAACCTAACGTTGTTGATCCCGCCCCAAGTATCGCCATGGTTATTGGAAAACCGCTACCCCCTGCATTAATACCTGGACAGAGTCCTGTATCAATCGACCCATCACCGACTTCCGCGACGCCAGGCCATGCTGCTCTAGCCTCGTCTGCGGACACTGGGGAGGTGTACTCCCCGAGCTTGCTTTGCTCCCCAGCCTTCAATCTTAGCAATTTGGAAGATGTACAGAGTTCTGGGGACAATCCCTGGGCAGGTGAAGAGGATAAGGGTGGGTTGCCACCGTCTCTGCGGGTGGGCACCGGCAGGAAGAGCGTAGAGAAGGCAAGGGACGATGGGAGTCTGCCGGTGTCACTGCGTGTGGGGCCACCTAGCAATTTGCCGAGACGCTCACAGGAGCTCCAACGGCCTGACACAGCTGCAGCAAGGTCCCAGCCACCTTGGACGGCCACCGAGGTTCCTAAGCAGAGTTCTAGCTTATCCCAAACCCCAAACAATCCCTACTTTCAGATGGATAATAGTCAGCAAACTCCACTTGGGGATGAGAGCGGTGCTACAATTTGGGGTGGTAGAGCTACAGATCCAGACGGAAAAGGTGTTTTCTTTTTCAGCCTTAAGGTGATTGGTGGACCACAAGCTAATCATCTAATAGCCACGCCTCCAATAGAGCTGACTGCCACTCTGTCGGTGTCCGACCCACCGTTCTCGGAATTTTCACCCTCTTATAGACCTCCTGCTCCATCTTCTGGTTCAATAGACAACACTAGTCCGGCTCCTGATGCATCGCGCCCTCGACAGGGCTCACTTCCCGTTAGTCCTCGCAATGAGTCTCCGAACCCCATATTCATCACCGACCCTCCCCTAGCAACTCCTCCTGAGCCATCCACAAGGCCGAAACTAGCTGAGAGACAGTCTACCACATCCACGATCTCCGCCGGTACCGCCCGTAGCAACTCATCAATAGGCTGGGACCCTGGAATGGATATTTCAACTTTCGATGCATTCACATCTCGTGGTCATGGCTTGGAGGGCGTCGGCGAGGTCGATGAGCCAGAATTCGTCCATCGGACGTTTCAGGAGCAAAAGGAATGGGATAAAAAAGAGAGGGAAAGGAAAGAAACCGAACTCGCAGCCGCAGCTGAGCGGGCACAGAGGGCGGAGCGGGAACGGAGAGCGGAAGAAGAGTGGCACAAGGGAGAGGAAGATGCCCTAAGGCAGGCAGAGCAGGAGAGGCAGGACCGTATCGGTGAGGCTAGCAGTGGGTCAGGTATTGGACAAGCGCCCCCGCTGCCCAGACGGAGTCAGGATGGTGACCCGTCGGGGCCCCGTCGAAGCCCTACTAAGGAGGCTTCGTACTCGGCAGCTGCATCGAGAGCCGCACCCACCGCACCAGTGGCACAACCGCAAACACAAGCGCCAAAGGGTATGAATGAAACTTACCAGATCAAACAGATCAATTGGTTCGATGCTACGTCGCCAAAGAAGCCACGGCAGTCACCTATCCTTGTACAGAACGCCAATGGACCTTGCCCACTTCTAGCTCTCGTAAATGCACTTACCCTCTCCACCCCAGCTGGTATAGAGACGGCCCTGGTTGAAACGCTTAGGGTAAGGGAACAAGTAAGCCTCGGTTTGCTGCTCAACGCTGTCTTTGACGAGTTGATGTCCGGTCGGCGAGGCGATGCCGCACAAGAGCTCCCTGACGTATCGGAGCTCTATGAATTTCTCGTCACACTCCATACAGGAATGAACGTGAACCCCCGCTTCGTCCCTCCGCCACCGAAGGCTCCGAATCTCATGGATGCTGGTCCGGATTTACAGCAACCGGTAGCACATTCCGGCGATCGTGACAAAGAAGCTAAGCCCGGCATATTTGAATCTACTCGAGAGATGCGTCTGTACAGCACATTCTCTGTACCACTGATCCATGCCTGGCTACCACCGAGCGACCACCCCGCGTATATCTCACTCGACCGTTCTGCAAAGACGTATGAGGACGCGCAAAACCTCCTTTTTAGAGAGGAAGAGCTTGTTGAGAAGTTCGAGCAAACCGGCCTTAGCCCTGAAGAACAGGCGCTCGTCGGGGACATTGAAATTATCAAAGACTTTCTTCTGCAATCTGCCACTCAGCTTACATCTTTTGGCCTCGAGACGCTTGTGCGATCCCTGGCACCCGGTGGGATCGCGATCTTATTTCGAAATGACCACTTTAGCACCCTCTACAAGCACCCTCAGTCGCACCAACTCCTAACGCTGGTTACGGACATGGGGTACGCAGGCCACCCGGAAGTTGTGTGGGAAAGCCTAGTGGACGTCAGTGGCGAAGGCGCGGAATTTTTTTCAGGGGATTTTAGACCTGTGGGGCATGTATTAGATAACAACAGTCCAAAATCGCGAGGGACCGGCAGGCAGCAAGTTCGGAGCCTACTGGACGATGGCGAAAACTGGACAACTGTCGAGCGGGGCTCCCGGAGGGGCAATAGAGAGAACAACACGCGCAATTCCGCAGTGGGCAGCATTGGCAATCGTCTCGATCCCCAGAGCAACCCTAATAGGTCCTCCGGCACAGTACCTCCCGGGAGTCCTAATACCGAACAAGAAGACCACGACCTCGCACTAGCCCTCCAACTCCAGGAAGAAGAAGACGACCGCCACCGTCGTGAATTAGCCGCCCGCCAGCGCGAAGATGCACTATCCCAGCAATTCCTGTCTGGCCAGCCCCGACCCAATGTGACTAGCGCACAGAGCCAACAAGGCACACGGGCTAGACAACAAGAGATCCGCCCGTTAATCCCGCCCCGTCGAGACGCAGCCCCAGATCTCTCAGTAAACACCAACCCAGTAGACCTTCCCCCACCAACCTACGAACAGGCTGCCAACAGCGCACCTTACCACCCGCCGAATCCCCACCGCCGCGCCGCCACTTCCCCTACAACTCCACACCGTGAGCACTCGGCTTACCACCAGCAATCGCAATTATTAGGCTTAAGTGGTGGTGCTACGCCGAGGAGAGGGAGTCGGGGAGGGCAGATTAGAGCACAGGCTCAGGGCATGATTAACGAGATGCAGGGGGCTACGGGGGTTCGGAGGAGGAGCACAGGGGGGCATGGGCACGGACATGTAGGTCCGCAGGCACAGGAAGTAGAGGGAGGTGCGGGGAAGAAGGATTGTGTAGTTATGTAGGGCTTTGGGTTCTTGGTTCTTTATTCTTGGTTCTCGGTTCTTGGGAGCGTTTTTATTATCCATTGCTTGGGAGGTACAGACGCCCCCATCTCATTTCCAGCGTGGGAGTCATTGTTCATTCGTTCGTCCGTTTTGCTTGGGATATATGCAACGCTTCTCCTTCCAGCTTGCCTTTTTGTTTTTTTTTTTTATCATTCTCATAAAACCCCCAACGCGCGCATAGAAAAATGGGATAACGTGAATGATATCCATGCTTTTATAGTGCATGTCAATCAATTCTTTAAAGAATATTTATTCATTTATTTTTGTTTTCACTCCTTTTTCTTGTTTGATTTGTGTCTGCAAACATCCATCCATGAATAGGGGGCGTTTGTATATTACACTTATACATGCATTATCATCATCATCATCATCATCATCACCATGTCATCTCGCCCCCTTTTTTTTCTTAAAAAAAAAAAACTTCTACACTTAGAAAAATAAAAAATAAAAACTCACCTCCTTATCCCACGGCTACTGCTGCTACCACTATTCTTACTATCCCACGCCCTCCCTCCTCCTCCTCCTCCTCCTCCTCCTCCTCCACCACTACTCTTAGTATTATTACTATTAACATCCCACGCCCTCCCGCCCCCAGCCTTCTTCTTCCCCTTCTCCCTCCCAGCAGCAGCCGCACCACCAACACCCCACGGATCCTCAACATCCAGCCCCTCGCCGCTCCTCTGCCACTCTGACTCGCGACCCCGACGCTCCTTGGCGAAGGTGAGGTGGTGCGAGAGCCAGGCGGTGTCGTTATCGTCGTCCCCGTCTAGGTCTCGGGCGGAGGAGTCAAGGTGGGGGTTGCAGGAGAGACAGGAGGCGAGGAAATGGAGGTCGCAGAGGGGTTCTTCATCTGGTGGCTCGGTTTTGTTTTTGTTGGTTTCGTTATCATGGCTGGTGGGGGTGGTGTCCCTGGCCGCCGCCGCCGCCGCTGCTGCTGCTGCTGCTGGTGGTAAATATTCTTCTGCGGAGCTTGTCCTGGCATTTTCCAAGCGCTTTCGAAAGGCGTTAAATATCTCCAGTGCCTGGCGGTCTTCTTTTCCGCCACCGCCGCCGCCGCCGCCCCCACCCCCTGCCCCGCGTTTTCGGGCTCGGGTGGACGTTGGGGGGAGTTCGCCGAGGAGGTGGATGGCGGAGGACTTTTGTTTTTTGGATTCCTTGGGGGCGGGTGGTAGGGGTCGTTTGAGAGAGGTTGTCAGGGAGGCTATTGAGGTGAGGGTTTGGGCTAGAAGAGTCGGTGGAGGGGTGGGAGATCGGGAGGGGGGTGTCGGGGAACGAGGGGGAAGTGCTTTTGGCGGTGGGGGTTTTGACGGATACTTGGGTTGGGGAGGGTCTTGTGCCGGTAGTGCCGATATTTTGTTCTGAGGCGGGGGAGATGTATTTGTTGGGGTGACGTTTGCAGGGACTTCCGGAGCTTCGGTGACGAGCTTCGTATTAAATTTCGCCTTCTTCATGACTACCGGCTCCTCTCCACCCTCGCCCTCCTCCTCCCCAAAGCTCAACAGCGTCTTCCCCCCCTTCTTCTTCCCCTTCTTCTTCCCCCTTACCTCCTTCCTCCCTTCATCCACCACCTGCCTCCTCTCCCTAACTACCATATCCTCAAAGGGATTAACCAGCACCTCCACCCCAAGCACTTTTGTAGGGTACACCGGCCTCTCCGTCCCTTCTACCACCTCCGCCTCCGCCATCTTCACAACATTAAATATCGTGTCTCCCACCACTCTCCCAAACATGGTATTCCGCCCATCCAATTCCTCCGTCTTCGCCAGCGTAATGAAAAACTGAGACCCGTTATCGTCTTTCCGTCCGCTGTTTGCCATGCCCAGCAGCCCGCGCCTGTTGAATTTTAGACGGCTGTGGAATTCGTCAGCGAAGGTGCCGGAGGGGTAGGAGGTATAGATGGACTCTCCACCTTCGCCGGTGCCGGTTGGGTCGCCGCCTTGGACGATGAAGCCGGGGACCAGCCGGTGGAAGATGGTGTTTGTGTAGTAGCCATCGAGACAGTGTTGGAGGAAGTTGCGGGAGGTGAGGGGGGTTTGTTTGGCGAAGAGCTCGAGAAGGATATCGCCAGAGGTGGTGGATAGGAGGACTTTGGCTGTGGGTGCTGGTTCGAGGTTGTATATGGCAGCCATTGTGTAGTCAGTAGAGAGTGCCGGTCTGTAGTTTTTACTATCCGTCGACTAACTAGATTCTGAATGATGATGACTAATCACCGACGCATCGCCCCTGATTATTCCCACAAGACACTCCTATATCACATAAAAGCGATCCGCGACACTCCATGCCGTTGGGAAACACCAAAACCCCCAAAACCCCTGCAAGGTTATCAGACCAAGCCAAACCTCGGAAACCCCAAGGGGCTGCTGTCTGAAAAAAATTGGGGGGGCGAGAGGGAAGCCTCTGCAAAACGCTGGAAGAAAGATCCCTCTCTCTTGTTGCACACATGTGATGGGGGTTATGGGGTTTTTCTAAACGGACTTGCAATTACCCCACAAGATAAAATAAAAAGACCACAATTAATCGGGCTTAAGGGTCGTGACGAGCGAAAGGATGGTCCGTTGGCAAACTGGTACTTGGTTCTAACAAGGGATTAGGTATACACACCCCGTCACTTAGCATTTTTTTGTTTTTAATTAATTTCAAAACGGCAGATTGTAGTATCACGAGCGGTCTTTTTCTTACAAGGCATATTTTAGGTTTGCCTACAAAAAAAAAAAAAGAAGAACTCATCTCTCTCTTTCCGCCCTGCTTCAAAAAAAAGAACGAGTTTAGGAAGCAAGAGGAACAACAAAATAAAGCACTGTAAAAAAGGAGAAGCCATGTTTTAAAAAAAAACCCCATCACAATCGTAGAACACACGTTAAAAAAAACAAGGGGAGGAATGACCAGTCCCCCCTAACTCGGGGGAAAAAACCTTCCGTTATATAAAAACACCGGGCTGTTATGCATTGATATGAAGGGCATAGGGGACATGAAGGAGAATATGCGGGGCGTCGGACTACGCGGATGTTCGTGCGAAGGTGATTTGTTTTACTAGGTTGGAGGATAGATGGGATAGAGGGAAGGGGGGATTGGAAGCTGCCACGCCAAGTAAACCCCTTGGCCCGAGGGGCTACAGCGTCCGATAAATCTTGACCACGCTAACAATCGCCTTCCTACACACCGGGCAATTCTCCAATTGCTTCGCACAATCCACGCACGCGCAGACATGGCCGCAGTCATAGAACAGACTGTCCATCTCACCCTCATAGCAGATCTGGCACAGATTCTGCTCCTCGTCCGCGACGAGGTACTCCATTGTACCGCGTCCGTGCCTCCTGCCTGTGCGGAAGCCACCCGTGTACACATTGCCGGTCTTGTGGAAGATGAACTTGCCGTTACCTTCCATGAGGTCATTTTTCCAGTCACCCGTGTATGTGTCTCGGTTCTGGAAGGTCATGGTGCCTTTGCCCTGGCGACGGTCGGCGATAAAGTCCCCTTCGTAAGTGTCGCCGTTTGTGTAGGTAAAGGTACCGGAGCCGTGCTTGCGACCATTTTTGCAATGGCCGGAGAACTGCTCCCCAGAGAAGTAGGTGCGGGAAATAAATCCGGTGAGAGTGTCAGGGCGGTTAACGCGGTCAAGCAGGAATTTGATGTAGCCCGGAAGGGTAGAAAATTCCCCGTTTTGTTCGATAGTTTCAATACTAGCTTCCCTGTCAGTAGAATTCTCGAGGATTAGCTTGCCGAATCTACATACTCTTTCTCACTAACACTGTCTTGAATAATCAAGATAGATCCATTGAGGAGTTTCTCGTGGTCGAATGACCTTCCAAGATTCACCGACTTCACGAGGCTCAGATTCACTTCCTCCCAAAGCAAAAACTTCTTGTCCTCAGGCAGCCCTAAGCTCTTACGAACAACACCATCGACCTTGTCAGTGAGTTTTGCGTAATAACCGCCCAGTCCAGTAAGTGTCTGTCTCTTCACATCAAATCGTTTCAAGAAGAAGTAGATATTCGTCATAGGCAGTGCCGCTTGCAACAGCGGAGGCAGGGGCGTGTCGCTAGGGTTTGGAACTGGTGGCATCTCCCATGCAGGAGGTGGCGGCGGCGGAGCTATCGTATTCCCTCCGTCTGGTATACCCCCCATTACAGTATCGGCCACCGCTGGTGGGGGTAGCGGGGGAGGCGCGCCCTCCCACACGGGTGGTTCCCGAATGGTGCCGTTCGTTGCTGATGGTGGTGGTGGTGGCGGTGGTGGTGGCGGCGGCGGTACAACCTCAACTGGAGGCTCAGGTTCTGGCTCTACTGAGGTTTGAGCTTCAGGGGTGCTCGGCTCTGCGTCCATTTGATCAGATGGAGGCTCTTCCGGGGCTCCCAAGGGGTTCTGAGACGCAATGAGTGTCTCATCTGTTTGCATTGCGTCCGTGGCACGTTCGGGAGGGTCTTCGGTGTTCGTTGTCGGAGTTACAGTGTTCCAACTAGACTCTGAAGTTTGAGAATCGACCGATGCCCCAGCAGTTGACTCAACAGACTGCGAACGGGCTTGTCTACCAGCCGCAGCCGGCGCTGGCGCTGGCGGATTTTGGCTAGCTACCGGGGGGGATGCGGCGTTAACACTGCCACTAGTGTTCCGACTCGAAGACCGAGCAGGAGGATGGGCTGATGCTGGCGGCGGTGGTGGTGGCGGAAGTGCGGGGAGGATAGCTATAAGAAAAGGTCAGCCCAATACGTATTTAGGGGAAGAATAAGTTTCGCTTGCCTAAAGGAAGAACCTCGAACCAAAACCGCATCTGTGGCCAATGGGTCCTCATAGTCTTCAGCGATAGTTCATCCGGGGTGTCTGGTATCATATACAACGGTCGAAACACCGAGTCCGAACTCGCTTCAAAGCTCCAGAGCCTACATTGCCTTGGATCCTCAACACCTCCAACTTTTTTGGCAATCTCTTTCAGAAGGTCCCTGATCGTTAGAACCTTGTCTGAGATATCGATGTAAAGGACACCAGCGGATTTCAGACCCTCAGTCGGCTGTTCGACTCCGTACGGGTCTACAACGCCCAACCCAGTATGGCTTTTAAACATAGCCGAGTGGAATATTTGTAGCGAAAGGCCGTTTCCCTCCTGCTCCTTTTTCTTATCCTCCTGTTGCTTGTCCCTTGCCTCTCCGGTGGGTGCCTCTGAATCAATTTCCTGCCCTATGAGAAGGGAAAAACAAATGTAAGAAAGCTCCCAATACAGATAACTCGGGACACTAGGTGGGGGAGAAATGGAAAGTGCCACTTACGTATCCAGCTAGCGGGCTCACCAATCTCCGGGATCCCTCTCAAAACATCCCCGGCAACGTCATTCCTAACGTACATGAGAATGTAAGCAACTGGCTCCGTCCCCTCTGCCTTCTTGCCCAAAGGCACCCCTTGGTGCAGTTCGATGGCTTGTTTCCGAGTCAGACAGATTACTTTGCTCTCCTCCTTCTCGTCAAGGTATGTGAACCACTTTGTCCCTGGACCACCGGGGCGAATAACCGGATAATACAAACTTGATTCGAGCCCCTCGTTGTGCACGATAAAGCCGTAGAGCGTGTAACCAGACTCTATCTCCCGTTGACTAACCCAGGGCTTCAAATCGAGGGTTTCGTCAATCTTCACTTCGTCGACCACTTTTATCCATCGGCGCGTAGTCGTGTCGAACTTTTGACGCTGAAGCTCCACTTGCATGATCTTAGGCAGCCTTGACAGCGACGCCTTGCCAATCTTCCCGTCATCACCAAAAGCCTTTGCAAGCGCCTCCTGAACGCTCTTGGCACCTGCTATCGGAAGGCGAAAGCTGGGCGCCTTCCCCATGGAAAGAGGTTGAGAGACAGTATCGGTAACCATCCCATCATCATCTTCGCCATCCTTGATCTGCCGCTCAACTTGACCGTCGAACAAATCGCCTAGCATGCCTTCCATCTCGGTTCCATTGAGCTCTTGATCCAGCTTTCGCCGTAGAATCTCCCAAAACTCAATAACGTCAAACTTCGTTGTGAGCTCGAGACCATACCATTGAAAGGCTAAAGTGAGGGTGCTTAGTGAGACTGGAGAAGTTGAAGGGTGCCGTTGAGCTGAGAGCCTGTATAATAGCCGTTGCATCGCAGTAATCAAAGGCTTGGGCCGTGCGCGAGGATCTTTAGCGGGATCCGGTAAGTGAGTTTTATATATAATCTCCCTGAACGGCGCTAATAACGCCCAAGCCGATATCCCAGCAACGATATATGCCCTCCCTGGGCCTTCCGATCCCAACCCTCTGAGGCCTGTCCGTTCTAGACTATCCCATGGGTTACTCGGATAGGCCCACAGACCGCCAGTCTCATCATGAACCACTCTAACATGTGCCGTAAAAGCAAGTGTGTCATTTCGTAGGAGAGCCTGCCGTTGCCCTCTTTGGCGGATATGGATTTCACTATGTGGGCCATGAAAACGCGTCCATCCCCAATCAGGAGCGTGAGGATCGAATCGGTGTTGGTTACCGTGGTTATATTGTACACGTGGCTCATTCGGATTGTACAGCACGACGCCGAACTGAGCTGCAACAGACCAAGATTTATCTACGTTTTCCTCTTCTGTTGTTTCTGTGGATGTTGGTGAGTTGGAGGTATTTGAGGCGTCATTGGCGGTTGCGGTCCCGGGGGTTGGAACAGGAGCTGACTGGCCGTTCGACGTGACCGCATTTTCAACCTCCATAGATTCAGAAGGTTCGGTCTCTGCCAGCGCAGGGGCAGGATCTGCAACAAGCGCATCTCGACTCGGGTTCTCCTTTGTCCCCCCAACATCGGGGGCAGCGGGCTTGGGCTTTGAGCACTCAATGTAGACACTAATTTGATCTGTGCCATTGCCCTTCGGGTAGTACTTGACGTTCCAATCGAACCCCCCTATGCGGACAGGAGGTGACCTCATGATGGTTTCCGTATTAGGTTTCTCCCATGTCCCGTTGACGCCGGTCACAACCCAGTCAATGCGACGGGTTTCGCCAGGAATATACTCAGGATCATCGAGGTCAGGGAAGAATTTAGTTCGCCAGTGGTCATCTAAGTAGACCATCATTTAGTCTTTTTGTCGTAGCGACATGGAAAACAGGGGGGAAAAAGGGAAAGAAAAAAAAAACCTCCCAAAACCTACGATCGAGAGCACTCCGTTCGGGTCCAGCCTCCTCAATCTCCCTTATCTCCTCCTCGTTGGGCACGGATGTGTCTTCAACCCTCTCCAAGCGCTCTTCCCGTTCGTCCTCATCCGAAGATGAAGATGTATCATCGTCGTTTGGAGGCGGGGCAGCCGGATGAGGAGGAATACTTGGAGGGCGTTCCTCCGCAACCACAGTGCCACCGCCAGGAGCGGTCCCTACCAAATCTAGACTATACGGCAGTGGCGGGGGCGATGAATACGAAGAGGGTTCCTGGGGCGGCTCAGGAGGATTTGCTGTACTGGGAACACCTGGGTTTGAAGGATTCAAGGCACCGTCGATGTTTGTAGTATCCATTGGCTCACCGGCATCAGTAGCGTCTCCGTTTGGTATTATATCTGGAAGGTCTGCGGATGTGGATGTAAAGCCTGATGTTGAGTCCAGTTGAGCAGTGGGCTCTGAGGTTGCAGTCGGTGGTGGCACAAGCAAGCCGTTTGCTGGGAGCGGATTCTGCGAATGGTCGGGCGTGGTGTCCATGGCCTCACCATCTTGATGCACGGAGCCGTCGGTGAAGGAGTCTGGAGCTGCGGGAAACAACACATGGCCGTTGGGCAAGCTCTCGACATGCGAACTCTCGGCGTTTTCCATCTGAGCATCCTGAGTGTCCTGAGGGTCTGTCGGTGGAGGTAGAGCTGCCACCGACGAGCTCAGGTCCATCTCGGCAGCGGGCGGTGGTGGTGATGCAGGGTGGCTGGGCGATTGCGGGTGCTGTGAGGGTATCGGACTTGACATGCGAGGCTGTTGTGAATGCGACGAATGAGGCCCGAAGACTGGAGAGAGGGTGTGAGGAGGCTCGATATTGACGGAGGAAGCGACATCCATTCTGAAGAGCGGCGGACAGGAATCTATAAGGGTCTAGGCAGGTATTCTAAGAGCGCGAGCAGCGTGTTCGGTGCAGCAGAAAAAAAAAAAGAGTTCACGGACGAGGTGGAGGTTTGGGATATGGAGACAGGGCGGTTTGGGGTTGGGAAGCTCTAGATCGACCAGCAGCAAAAGGGCCACTGACCGCTCGTTTGCTGTGAGTCGGCAGAAATAAGCGCGAGTTTAGGCTGTCAGCAATCGCCGATGACGGATCTGTGCACAACAACCACCACCACCACCACCGTTACTACTACTACTGCTACTACTGCTACTACTACTACTATTACCCCTACAGCACAGGCAAAGCTGGGACTCTCTCTCTCTCTCTTTCTCTCTCTCGCTCCCACTCTCTCTCACTCACTCACACACACACACACACACTCTCTCTCTCTCTCTCTCTCTCTCTCTCTCTCTCTCTTGCGGCTCTGGGTTCAGGATGAGACGAGCGGAGTCGGCAGGGCGCGTCTAACTACGAAGGGGGGGATCGGGAGAGCCAGCGGGCGGCGGCACTTGCGCACATCCTGCACAGCCAAGTCAGGCGTCACAACAAGGCAGGACGGTCTCGTTTTTTTCCCTCCCATTCTATTCCTCCAGAGACACGGCACAGCGCACCACCACCACCTCATGCAACCCTGGCCTGGCATAGCATACAGGACCAGCCAGCTGTCACACACACACCCACTACCCACCACCACCGGCCGCCGGCCAGCAGCCAGCAGCCAGCAGCCAGCCAGGCAAAGAAAAATTGCAAAAAAAAAGAAACAAAAACTCACCACCACCCCCCGCGCCAAGCCCACACATCCTCAACAGAAATAAAAAATAAATATATAAAAAAAATTCAGATAATGCGGCTCAAAACTAAATAAAATAACCTCTCTCTCCTGCCCACAAGGCAGCAGCCCCAAGCCAGCATGACTCAAAACCCACCCGATCCGATCCGATCTCCCCCGTTCACACCCCCTCCGCCCCTCCGCCCCTCCCTCCTCCTCCTCCCTGCGCGGAGGCCCACCACCACACGCCCCAAGCGAGCACCACATCCCCAACCAGTACCCCCGTATCAGTATCAGTACGCGACAAAACACAACCGCTCCGCCACAGTTTATTCGCCACACGCAAGAGCTGAGCTGAACTGCGCGTTGAGAGCCGCCCCGCTCTGCCCTGCGCCAGCCTCACGGGGGAAGGGGACTAGGGTTGGGGTTTGGGTTTCGCGTGTGTGTATGTTTTGCGGGAATGAGGTGAGGTGAGGATGCGAGGACGGAGGATGATGATGATGATGATGGGGAGGCCCGCCATTGCTGTCACTATCAAAATCACCATCCCCATCAAAAAAATAAAAAAAATAAAAATTCAAACACCCATTCCCCTCCATAAGCATCAGAGCAGAAGCAAGGCACCGGTGACCGAAAAAAAAAAAAAAAAAAAAAAAAAAGAGAGACCGAGGGATGGGGGGTGAAAAACCCGCCACCCCCACATCGTACCGTATCACACACCGTGTACCACACCGTACCACATACGCCACTGCCACTGCCACTGCCACTGCCGTCCTCATCCCGCCGCGTTTGAAAAAAAAAAAATGGGGAAGGGTGGGGTGAAGAAATAAATAAAATAAAAAAATAAAGTAGAATATGAATGAATGAAAATAAATGAATGAAAGTATAAAAAAAAAAAAAAAAAAAAAAAGACAGAACAACAGAGAAAGACAGTAGTATATATATGCATGTACATGTACATGTACATTTAAAAAGAAGGGAGTGGGCGGTGGGCGGCGGTAAATATGGAACTTTTTTTTTTTTTTTTGGTGGGAAAAGTTTTTACACTAGGCACGGGGGGGGGAAGAGGGGGGGAGAGGGGGCATCGCGGCGAGGTTGGTGTAGGTGAT